>VYZP01008797.1:3120-76891 GCA_013400635.1 Hypocryptadius cinnamomeus | reverse complement strand
GCTCTGCAGCTGCCTCAGTGAGAGGAATCCCTGTGAGCGAAAGAGCCCCGTGCCCCCCTGTTACCACAGCTGGGAGCTGAACAGAGAGGCCCCATTTCTTGACATGGTGACACAAGTGTGGCAGGATGTGCTGGGCATGGACACCACTGAAAAAGCCACCTGTGCACAGGAGCAGCTTCACAAGATTGAGCATCCTCCTTCAACCAGCAACACACACCCAAAGCAGGTAAATGGATTTTGATCTGTGCAGGCACAAATCCTTACTTGGTGATGGGCAGTGAACCCAGCCACTCTGTGGTGTTGCAGCAGCCATTCCCAGGGAACTGATGTCTGCACCCTGCTGCAGGATGGGGTTTTAGTCTGGGAGAGAGATGATCAGCAGCTGGGACAGCTTTGTGTAGCCTCCAGTTTGTTTCTGTGCAGGGTAAGAACTGACATGGGGTGTTGGGATCAGCACTGAGGTCACTGAGATGTGCTGGATGGGAGTGATTGCCAGAGCTGAGTAGTCTCAGCAGCACTGATTCAGGGATTTGTATTGGACTGTTAGTGCAGGTAGAGCTGCTTGTTGTCAAAACAGTTTGCAAGGTCTGTCTGTAGGCTGGTGCTCCTGCAGCTCTTCTCTGACCACAGTGAATCACTGCTCCCGCTTCTCATCTGTTNNNNATTCACCCCTCCCTCTTCTCATCTTTTATCTAGGACACAGGCAAGCACAGTGGCTGATTTTACAGCTCCAGATGATGTAGAAATGCTCTGTCTCCTGCATGAAGGAGACTGTAAATTGCATTGTCAATAAAATTGCTTTTGGTCAAGTCATGTGCTTTTGGGCTTATAGACAGTTGTCATAAGGTCACACTTTGCAGTAAAACTATTAACTGTGCTCTCTGGTGCTTCCTTTAGGTGCTTTTCCATATCTCCCATGACCTGGCTCTTGCAGCCCTGAGCTGTCACTTGGGTATGTGGGATGAGGCAGTGAAAAGTGTTCTCGGGGCTGTGACCCGCAGTTTTGATGCTGGGAATTTCACTCTGATGCAGGAGATTTGCAGTATCGTCCTTCCTGAGGGTGAGTCTTTCCTTGTGTCTCTTCTGGCACTGACAGGGCTCTTTCCTGCCAACACAGCTGTGTCCATTAATGTTCCAAAATAATGTTTGGAAGCAGCAAGACATAGGCATATCTGTGGAAACTTGTAGAATTTGGCTAGTGCAAAGGCCACTGGACAGTGAAAATTCCTGACTCTGGAAGGAAGCTCAGCTGTGTCACTTGGTGTGAGTGATGTAGGAAACTGAGTGAATTCTCTTCTGTGAGGGAGACATTAGAATGCTATGTTCATTTCACAGCAACACATACTCCAACTTGTCCTCCATTCTCTTTAGGTTATGCAGTGCATTTTGTTTGTGGCTTGTGATTATGTGACTCTTGTGTTTTGCAGCTTGAGACAAAGGAAATTTGCTGTAGCTGATAAGAACATTTTAGCTAGAACAGAGTATTGTGTTCACAAAGATGCCAAAGATGTTTTTGCTTTCATAGTTCGTGTACTGCTCTGCCAGCATTTGAGTAAATCCCTGATTTGGGTTTCCAGGGTTTCCTGGTTCATTTACCGGATCTGCTCATGGTCTTTGGAAAGTTCCATGAACTATTTGTAATCCTTTTCTCATTATTAGGCTGTGATGACCTGAGAGACAAACTGGACAGCACAAATTCTCAGAGCATGGATGCCTGCAGGAGTCTGGAGGGCTTTGTGGCTTACAGACTGCTCTATGACCTGTGGTGGAACCCACCCCAAGAGTCCCTTGGCCTGCAGAAGGCTGTGTTGGGTCCCAGTGAGCAGACAGCTCTTGAGAAGAGCTGTGTTTCAGGTGACCCATCCCCTGAGGAAATGGTTCAAACTGCAGCTGAGATGGGTGAAAACCTCTGCAGTACAACTGAAGTTTCCAAGGGTGAGACACAGAGTGACTCAAGAACTGATTCAGTTGATGTGGCAGACAGACAGTCAAAACTGAAGGGTTGCCAAGTGCTCCTTTCAGAAGAGATGGCTGCCTTGCAGAACACCCAGAGAGACATAGCTGAGGTCCAGGAGACTTTAGCAGAAATGATCCGCCAGCATCAGCAGCAGAGGAACAATCTCCAGGAAAACACAAATGGAAACACCCAGGGAAGCAACCTGGAACAGAGTTCAGAGACTGAATCAGACAAACCATGCTCTGACAGCAACCAGATGAATTGGTAAGACTCAGCACAGGAATAAGTATTGAAAAGTGTTGCCTTTTTGTGTGTTTGTGCAGGTAGTTTCTTGTTTTACCTAGACTGCCTCTCATCTCCAGCCCATCACCCAGCAACACTTGAATATACAGCTCAGAAATCTTGCATTTCCCCTGGGCTGAACCACCACATGCATAAGCTCGGTGCAGCTGAATAGTTTTGTGATGCATGAGGTGTTGTGAATAAACAGGGCAGCTTGAAAAAGGGAGGATAATGAAAAGGCCAAGCATGATCTAAGGGTTCTGTTTCTTTGTTGAACGTTGGTTTGGGACTTAGGCAAGAATGAGCTAGAGCATAAAACATTTGGCCAGTTCTCCCCTGTGCTCGTCCAGGAGGGAGGCTACACAGTCACCTAACAAGAGTTACTCATGACACCTGCTCTTGTCTTGACAGCAAAGATGAAGCAAAGCAACCAGTTACACTCCCTGAGCTCACAAAGCAGCTTCTGAAAGCAAAGCAGAAATTAGCTGAATTCCCAGACAATTTAAAGGTAAGTTTTCAGAAGAGCCACTGCAGTTTTGAAAAAAGTCATTCTGTAAAGGCAGCCTTATCACAGAATCCCTTTCATACAGAAAGGAACAGTGACATTCCTTGTGATTTTGTGGCAATTTTGAGAGAGGACTGACACATGGCAACAGGGTGGTGCTTTTCTTTCAAGTATAATTTTCCCCATGCAGTTGGAAAGCATAGCTAAAGCTACTGTGTGGGGGAACTCAATGAGATACCCTGTATGGATCATCCCATGCATTTTAAGAGTAATCCCTTGCTACTTATGTATGAAAAAAAAATTATGAACAATGAAATCAAAAATTTAAACTATAAAATGGCCTTTATAGATTAGGAACTGTAGAAAGTACACATAACACATTCAAAAACATGTAACCATGGTGATTGGGCAAGAGGGGTCAAACCTGGATAAATGTGAAGGGAAAATGCATCTAACTGGCTGTTCTGAGAATGCTACAAAGCAGTGTCTTTGGAGAGCTGCCTGATTATGTTGAATAACTGCAATATAAACTGTAGACAGCACCTCATGGTCCTTTTTCTGCAGGTCTTCCCATTCCCTGACGTGCTGGAGTGCTGCCTGGTGCTCCTTCACCTCGGATCCCAGTGTCCTCCTGAGCTGCAGGAAGAGGCTCTGGCTCTCCTTAGGAAACACGGTGCTGCTGGTGTTTACAGAAAGGCTGGCAGGAGCTTCTTGACCTGACATTTGGAGATCAAACTGTCTCCCTTGAGCTGCCTCCAGCTACTGAGCACTAGGGCTGCTCTTTCTTCAAGTGAAGGCTTCTTTTGATGGCTGTGGCTGTTACTGATACAAAATGTCAGGTTTATACACATCCACTTGTGCTCATCCACTGATACTTATTTAAGGAGACTGTTAGAAAACTGAAAAGCAGTAGAGTGAACTGTTATAACTGATTTTTGTATAGTTTTTTTTATTTGTTGGACACTAAGCTGCTAATGAAAGCTCTTGCTATTTAAATGCAAGAGAAAGTTGGAGCAGCTGTGTAGTCGTTTCAGCAGATGAGGAAGAGTAGCTGCCCTCAGGAAAATCAATGGTTTCTGTAAGCAAACTGACACTTAGGCCAGTATTGTTCTTAAAAGCTTTGTGAGTTTATTTTCTCTCCTTTAAATAAAGTCTTCTACCACCATGAATTGGTATTTAATTTGATGTGTAGAAATAAATTCTCTAGAATGGTGCTATTCTAGAAGGTACCAAAACCAATCCTGGATTTTGCAGTCTTGAACATGCAGTGTATTTTGACCAGTCTTACAGCTTACTTAGAGGCTTTGTTAGAAAAAGTAATTTCTATGAAAAGCACAAGGGTGCATAGGCCTTAGTGAACACAGCATCTT
The DNA here is from genome assembly GCA_013400635.1 of Hypocryptadius cinnamomeus. Taxonomy (NCBI): domain Eukaryota; kingdom Metazoa; phylum Chordata; class Aves; order Passeriformes; family Zosteropidae; genus Hypocryptadius; species Hypocryptadius cinnamomeus. The sequence continues at coordinate 72,777 of VYZP01008797.1, read as the reverse complement.
AGTCATTTTTAGAAGCAAGGTTTTAAATGCAGCAAAAAAAGTTGATGGGGGAAAGTGTGCATCATGAATTTAGAAAATTTCAAGTACAGTAAAGATTATTGTTTAAGAATTAAAAGGAGGAGTGATGCATTTTTAGATCAAAAGCTGTTCCAGATTCTTCCAGCCAAAATGCAAACTTAATCCTGACAAATTTTCTGCTTCAAGCTGAGTAAAGCCTCAGAACAACTTCAAGAGCAGCAGGTGAAAGCCAGGGGTTAGACTGAAACAAGATCCTGCTGTAGATGTGTTTAATCAGTGAAGCTGCCACCAATTTGAGTTTGCTAAATTCTGTACAAAGCACCTGAAAACCAGGCGGGGGAGCCAGTGCTTAACCAAACTGCCTTCCTGCACTTAGAGCAGCAACCACTGGAGTTTAGATGGAGCAGAAAACTTCATGCACAGGTTTGTCCCTTCAAGTGGCCACTCTGCAGTGCAGGAGTACTGCACCAGACTGTGAGCTGTGCTGAGAGAGCAGCAGGGAGAGAACACAACTCTGCCAGAGCTCTTCAGCTCAGCTTTCCTCAGCTACTGTACAATAAGCTCCAAAGACATTTCACTAAGAGCTACCCCAGAAGCACATCATATAAATGGTAAAGGAAACAAACTTCAGCAACTTCAGGCATGTATCTCCCAAATTCAGATTCCAAATCCTCAACTGTGGAAATTCTAGTGCTTGATGGACAATCCAAAACAAAGCCTGGTTTAAAAAAATTTATTTTACAAAAAATAAAAACTAGTCTTTACAAACATTTCAAATACCAGCTCTAAACCTCAACTCTTTAATATTGGATTAAGCTTGTTCAAAATGCCAGACAAAGTCTTAAAAATTTTTAAGCTTGACATGTCCAAAAGGGTTTGTTCTTTTAAGAAATGTCATTACAGAGCTGTTAAAAAAATACTATAGAATGTTTTTCAAAGTCAGAATCCCAAGTTCTTCATCCTCTTAACTACTTTTCAGGTGTTTATAATGAAAAAGACCCAGAAACTCAGGAAAAAAATCAGAAACTCTGTTTTACCTGTTAAGCATATTGTAAAATTAGGGGCTGGAGAAGCAGGGGGGAGAAGAGGAACAAATATTTATCCATGCTTGGTTGTGTTGCATGAGATGAATAAAATTTGTAGGTTTAAGGTGAAGAAAACTGAAGTCATAATATTGGTCCAATCCCCTGTCAAAGGTGAACTTTTGGGCCTCTGAATGTATTTCCAGAACAGTTCCTTAATACCCGTAAGAACAAAGCTGAGGCTTAGCATGGGTCAAAGCAGTAACAGAGAATTAGAAACTAAGGAGTGCTGATCAAATCAGCTCCATTAATCTCCACATTCCCTCTGTTGTTAAAGCAAATCTCTGAATATTTTTAGCTGCAAGGATCATTTTTAATGTCATCCGTTCCCAAACCTCTGCAGTGATCAAAGGGAGCAATTTCCACAGACAGAGATAAAATAAGCAACACATGAGGTGAAGCTGTCACCCTCACAACATGCAGAAGTTTTAAAATAAGCTTTATAAAACACAAATTGCAAATTTGCGTGCGTGTCTGTGTCCATTTTCACTGCATTTCCCAACCCTCAGCTCTACCCAATATTCTACAGGTAAATCTTCCTTGCAGATTCTGTACAGTAAAAAGAGGAAAAAACCAGAGGTATACACAGTAGATTCTGTCCTTTGCCCTTGGTATTAAAAATATAGCAAACCACAAATGCTGGCATTAGGAAATCAGTCAACTCTTCTGGGTTTCAAAGGAAAATGCAGCTCTTCAGCAAAACTGCAAGGCTTGGTGCAGCCTGTGTACTGGAGATGCTTTTTGTTTGAGACACTGTTTAGGGAAAATGGTTGAGGACAGCAGCTGCCAAAATGGTAAACATGTTCTGCTGAGGGGCACCGCTCATCACGGCTGCATGTTGTTGATAATGGCCAAAATGCTCATTTTCTCTTGGGCTGAGTCCACATCTTCATTTTGTTTCTGAGCCACTCCTGTGCCAAGGCCATACAGTCGTCCGCAATACTTTGCATCATCAATTGTATCCTCAAAAAATAACTGCAGATTAAAACAAAAAAAAAAAAGAAGAGAAACAGGTATTGTTTAATTGTGCCTCTAAATTAGAAAACATCCAATGTTAATTAACAGCTCATTTGAAATCAGCCACCTCCAAGATGGAGTGTACAAATTAAAATAAGCACATGAAAGGCAAGTAAACAGAACAAGTCTGTGCCAGTATCAGCAATTCCTATTCCTGATAGTTTGAAGTGTGATGGCCACAAGGCTCAAAATTCCCAAACCAAAACAAACAACACATTATACATGTTGACATTTATGGACAGAAAATGGAGAAGGAAGAACACTGCAGTACCTCTTTCATTCTGAAAAATGCCATTCCTGTGAGAAGAGAGTCTGATCCTGCCTGGTGTTGTCGTCCAATTCGCTGTAAATCCAGCTGGTCTGCCACTTCCTGAAGGCCACCCTGCAAAGAGAACAGAAGAGATTTTATTTTGGAAGATTCAACTCTTGCCAAAATTGCCACATTTCTCCAAAACATGAGGCCAAACAGGGTATGATGAACCAGTGCAGATCCCAGTGGGAAATGGTGTTCAAGAGTGCACAAATAACTCTTCTCAAATTTAGGTGCCTTCTTTTCCTGTTGCAGATACTTGAGATAACTGTGGGTACATTCATAGGTTACACATGCTGGGCCTTTCCCTCCCCTTACTCAAGGCTGTGATTCAGTAGATAAATTACTTTCAACCCTCTTACCAGTTAATCAAGTCATGGAGTATTTCATGTAAAAGAAATACCCTTGCACAGGAAACATAAATATGCTGAATTATAATTATCCTCTGATACACAAACCAGAAGACTGTGGCAATGTCCCCTTTATGATAAACACATTGGGAAGTCTGAAACTGGGGAGGGCAGTATCCATTAGACACAAACTGTGTCTCAGGTGCTTCTCTGTCACTATTTTTATAGACATTCCCATTTTAAGACAACATATGCAGCAGTTCTGCCACTTGTATTCCTGTACAGTGTTGATACTCATCACCTGCTTGCTGGGGAGATAAAAGTACCTTGAGGTTTTTGCAGCTCTTCATTAAGTACTTCACATCATAGATAGATGGGAAGAAAAGGTTTAAGATATGGAAAAATTCATGTTCCTCTTCTGGTAACCTGGAATCTGTCAACAACTTCACCATGTAGCCAAAGTCATAACCACTGAAAACAAAACCACAGAGAAACCAGGTAAGCAGGCAGTACCTATAACCCAAGGTACTAGTACCTCCTTTTACAACAGAATTTTACTTGCTGTGCCTTTCAAGCCTTAACATTTTCTGGCATTCATAAAACTCTAGATCTCAGCCAGAACTCATCCTGACCTTCTGTGCCAACGCAGGACTCTGGGATGCCCCCAAGTGCTTTCACTAGCCTTTTGTGGAACAGCTAAGCCATTGGGAAGAATACACACTTCTGCCCCACTCTGCAGATTTCTGTAGCTAAGGGCAATACAGAAAAGAAGGAAACCCTTCAAGTATCTGTTGAGGGAAAAGGATGTGGTGGCAAGTCCTTTCATTGGTGATACCATGTTGGACCAGAGGCTTCCTGATCAAGTTGGTTGAAATGCTACAAGATAGATAACTTAACCACACAAGTGGAAGTCCAGAGCACCACCAACATTGTAAGGAAGAAGAAACAAAATCCTTTACAATGCATTACTAAGTGCAGAAATCATATTTCAACTTCAAGAGAGGGAGACTGTAACAGCAAAAGGATTCACAAGCAGTCAGGAAGTCAGACCCTGAAGTGTCCTTACTTCTTAAACTTGGCCTTCATATCTTGAAGCTTATTTTAAGAACTGCAGGCCTGCTAATTTTTCTCCTTAAAATCTGTCAATCTCCATGGAAAATGCAGAGAATTAAGAAGAGATTTAACAGGGTCAGTGAGCATCCTGGACCCACCTGTGGAAGGACAGCCATTTCACACTGTCACTGAGGACGACCCCCGATGTCATCAGCAACTCAGCAAAATGCAGGGTATCAATCCCTTCTTCTTCATGCTTCTGGAACTGCAGCCCAGAGCTGGCAAGGAGGTCTATGGAATCCTGAGAGTACATGTCTTCCCTGAAGGACAGAAAAAAAAAAAAGCAAGCTTGCACTCAGGGTGCTGCCAAGACAAGCTCATTTTAAAAAATTCTCCCCACACTATGTCAAGAATTGGACTAACCAGTAGGATACTTCTGAGTTCCAGTTTGTCTCTCTAGAAAATTCAAACTGGCTCAGTTTCAACACCACTACTGCAGCCTCCTACAGCCATAACAAGCTGTTCTGTGATCACAACTAGTTAACGTTTCCATTGCTAGTGCAAATTCCAAAAACTCCACCTCCACAGGACTGAAACTGACTGTTTTGAATAATGTCCCTTCTGCAAGGTGGAGTACCAAAGATGAGGCTGAGAGGAAAGGGGAGTTCTCCCAAACAGGAAGATGTGCAGCTCTAAAGCACTGACCATCATTCCTGTCTACATTTTTCCTTTTCACTCCACAGCATGTACCACCTTATCAGCACCTCCACTTCCATCTCTGGGAGTAAACAGAATTGCATCATCCTTGACTCAGGAGGCAGGACAAGAATGATGCACTTGGTGGAGAGCTGAGCAGGAACCTGACTTCTTTACTGGTGTGTGTCATTTGAGGAGGAGGAAACACACAGAGCCAAGTTCTATCAATACGATAACTCATTTAAATGTAGAGATCACAGAGCAATAACCACTTTACTCTGATTTCAATACTTGTAAGAGGCTCACAAATTTGTGGAGTAAATAGTGCAACTTTTGGGGTCAAGAACTGGATGATCTGCATATAGTAGATAAAAATTTTTGTAATGCTTTCCAACGACAGTTTCATAAAAATAGATTGATTTCCTCTACATATGTGGTTTTGCCAGATAAACCCTTTCTTTATTTCCAGACAGCTCTAGTGGTAATTATGCTGAGTTTATAATTACAGGGGAAGGGATAATGAAACTTGTTTCAGCTGCAACCCAGGATATTACAGTATGGAGGAGACAAGAACTGCCACACTCCATTTAACAAGATTCATTGTCCTGAACAGATGTGATGATTACACCAACATGTTTTTAGATCCCAGCTTATACTTAAGCATGGATCTCTAAAGAGGTCTTTTTCTTTTTGATGAGAGCAGCACATCCATTTATTTTTAGCAGAAAGAGATGGAGTTTTACATAGATATAGATATATATATGAAGTTTCAAACATTGTTCCAGGAAAAAAAGGCACACAAAATTATCAAGAGTAAGGGTAATAAGGATAGAATTTTAGCATGGCTTTGACTTCCAGATACACTGTTAACTCCTGGCACTCTAAAATAGGTTCCCACATAGTCAGTACTAGAATCTGAATCCTTATTGCTCAGAAGCAGCCAGCAGTGATGAACACATGGACACCAGTATTTGCCAAAGGAAAGCATCACTCCAGCAGAAGGAACAGGAAAGCAACGCCAAGCCCGAAGACTCACGTGAGGTTGAATTTGAAGTTGAACTGCCAGGTGTTAATGCCAGAAGGATATTCCCCCTTCTCATTTGTGAAAGTCAGGCCCAGCTGGATGATTTTCAGCAGGTCAACGTTGCAGCGAAGGAGCTGGTACTGGTAATCTATGGAGCTGCGGAATTCACCGATCGGCCTGACGACGACGCCGGGGAACTCCGTGTCCTGGCACAGAAGGGAGAACTGAGATTCACCATGGATTCTCTTAGCAGTCATTATTACCACTCTGCTAGGACAGCCCAGACAGTGAAAACCTTCACTGCTTCTGAGGAACAGCCAATGCCTGCATTAACAAAAACTACTGTCAGTCAAACACACCTCAACAACAGCAGCCATCTGTTCGATGAAAAAACATCTTTTAGATGAAAAACCTCTTACTCAGCCAGTGGCTGTGTGCTGTCTTTGCTGAACACCACACTGCCACACTGTTTCTACCCTCAGACTGGGTCACTGAGCTTCTACTGACTACACACAAAATCCTTCACAACAAACCCAGTGCTGTGCACCTGACACAATCTCTCCCTTGCCCAAGAGGTTTATCTGTCTACTCTTACAGCACAGTCACTCAAACCCTAAGAACACTTTCAGTGAGACTGAAAAGAAGCAAAAAGTTCATTTCCCATTGACAAATGTTAACAAAAAATCATATTCACTTCCACAGCTGAATTTGACACCAAAACCCACACACTCTGCAAAGGCACCTGTCTTTTGCCACACTTTTAATGAGGACTTTTCATATCTTGAGCTTCAGTGCTCCTAAGCAGAGCTGGCAGAACTTACAGTATCACAGCTAAAACCAGTTCTTTATCTAACACACTGAGGTGCTGCCAAGCAGATACAGACTTGGAAGAGCAGGAGGAGATTCCTCCCACCTGGGGGAGAGTATGCTCTTCTTAAATAAAGCTTTCTGAACATACTGTCTTATCTACAGCCAGAATATTTTTCTTCCCTAAGAATCAACATCTGCCCTCACTAGAAAGGAGGGAGCCCAGCTGGCTAGCAGTCACTTGCAGGCCTTCTGACCTCCAGTCCCATGGCATCTTCTATAATCAAATGGAGAAAAACATTCAAAGGACAAACACACTGGTGGAAAAATAAGGATTTAAACCCAATTGTGTCTTGTTTCATTTTCCTGTTGCACAAACTAATACACTATGAATAGCTAAATATCAAATAAATTCAGGTTTTTAAGTTGGTCTCCCTCCACCCCTTCTTTCAATCAATCCATACTCAGCACTGCTTGTATTAAATTCTGGAAAGCTACCAAAGAGCTTTTTATTTTTTCACCTCTTTTAGTTCAGTTTGACTGGGGGTAGGGAGAAATCATTTCTCACCCAAGAATCAACTTAGTCCCCAACCCCAAAAAATCCCTTGACTAAGGCAATAAGGTCAAGTACAAAACATTTACCATGGCAATGTAGCTGTAACTCAGAACAATCTCCCGAATTTTCCTCATCTCTTCCTCCAGGTTGTTGGCCCATACTTCACAGATAACCTGGCTGTTCTCTGCAAGGGCTGCTGGCATCTTGCAGGGACCAGATAAAAGGCAGCTGATGCTGAACTCAAATGACAGTGCAGGATCACAAGCTGTGCAATCTTATCAGTGTGCTGCATTAAAGAGACAAATAAATAGTGCTTTAAGTGAAGGAAGAGTGACATGTGAATAAATGCTCTGTAGCAGTCAGTCACACTTCCATCTTCACCTTCAAATAACCCATTTAAAGTTTACACCAAGTTTTCTTGTTTTACTACTTTCTGTAAACATGCTCAATGAAATCAAGAGCATCTGTTCACAATATAAGAGCAGATGCACAATCAACAGTCCAGTTATTTATGAAAAGAATCATTATCCCTATCTGCCTTTTCCTGGTATAAGCTTTGACACCTTGGGCACAAGAGGTACAGACAGTGAATCCTCATCTGTAACCCTCAATTATTTCCCCATCCCTGGAAGTGTTCAGGGCCAGGCTGGATGGAGCTCAGAGCATCCTGGTCTAGTGGAAGGTCTCCCTGCCCACAGCAGGGGGGTGGAATGAGATGATCTTGAAGGTCCTCTCCAGTCCAAACCCCACTGTGATTCTGTGATGAAGACAATTGTTTAAACACAGTAACAGAATGCATTGGAGAGAACACTCATTGGCACGAGGTTGAATGGGTATGAATATCTAAAGGAGGGTGCCAAGAAGATGGAGCCAGGCTCATCTTGGTGATGCCAAGTGACAGGACAAGAGACAAGGGGCAGAAACTGATGCACGGGAAGTTTCCCCTGAACATGAGAAAGAACACGAGCAAAAACTGTGCAGAGACTGGACACGGGAACAGGTTGCCCAGAGAGGTTTTGGAGTCTGCCTCAATGGAGATATTCCAGAACTGTCGGCACTCAATCCTGTGCCACACGCTCTGGCATGACCCTGCTTGAGCAGGGAGGCTGGACCAGGTGACCCACTGTGGTCCCTTCAAACCCATTCTGGGATTCGGTCCCGCTCTGATGTAACTCGGGCCACACTGCAGCGGGGTGTTTCAGCTGGAACCGCCGGCAGTGGCAGCAGCTACGGCAGGGCTGAGGCACCGGCTGGTGCCCCTTTCCCGCAATAACACCGGCGAACCGCTCCCAGGCGTCTGCAAGAGGGCTCCGGCTCAGCCCGGCCGGGCCCCGCGCCACCAGTTACCCGGAGGGACGAGCGCACCGCCACAGCCCGGCCCGGGGTCACCTCAGGGCCCCCCTCACAGCCCGGCGGCGGCCGGACGGGGCTCACCGCGGCCGGGAAGCGGAAGGGCCGCTATCCGCGCCGCCGCCCCTTGAACCCCAGCCGCACCCTGCACCCGCAGTGCCGGTCGCGCTGCCGGTCCCGCTGCTGCCCGCCCGTCCCGCTCCCCGGTACCTCCCGGCAGCCGCGGCCGGGACGCGCCGCTCTCGCCCCGCGCAACCGCGATGGCTCCGAGTGCCCCCCGCCGCGAGGGGCGGCGCTTCCGGGTCTCGCGCCGCTGTGGCTCTCGCGAGAGGGAGCGAGAGATGGCGGAGCCGGCGGCGCGCGCGGCGGGGCGGGGGAGAGGGCGGGTACGTTACTGCGCGCGGCCGCGGTGCCCGCATTGCGCATGCGCCCAGCCCTGGCCGGCTCGTGTTTCTCCTCCTCCTGCCCCCCACCCCCCCCCGCACTGCTGCTAATGGGCTCGCCCGGGCTCCCCGCGCTGCAAATGGCGGGCGAGTCCAAACTCCGCGGGAGAGGGGGGGCAGGGATGAGGGAGCCGGGTGCCTCCGCTCCTTGAGGGAAGCGTCGCCATAACGCCCACCGGGGCTGGGATGGGCTTCCAGCATGGGGAGCCCCCAGCACCCCGATCCCTTGGGACACGGGCTGCGCCGGGCCCTGGCTGAGCGTCCCCGAAAGAAGCAGCGGCCGCCCCTCCCTCACCAAGGGGAGGTGAGGGGGTCCCCGGGTCGGGGTTAGGCCCGAGCCCCCCCCGGGCTCCCAGGCCAGGGGCGGGCAGGGTGGGAGCGGGATGAGGGTTTCCTTTCCAGGGGGGATTTCCCAAGGCCCAGAGAGCAAACGCTGCTGGCCTGGCACGCGTTGCTCCTATGGTGTAGTGCATATCAAGCTCATTAATGGAGCAAGTGCTGCCTCTTCCTGCAGGGGCTTAGAAGTCATTTAAGTTCCTACTACACCTGCAGACTTTTAGTCTGGCTTCTCCTGTTCCAGGAATGGAATTTAAGTTACGTTAGCAACAGAAGGTTGTAGCTGGTAAAGCAGCTACTGCTTGTGTAACACGGCTACCAACACTTGCTTTGCTGGCTGATGCTGGTGGCAGATAGGCAGTTCATTTGGAAGCTCGTCTACTAACTAAATTTAGATAGTATTTCCTTTCGTTTAGACTGCCTTCCTTCTGGACGAGGTTGCATCTGTTGTAAAATGTGTATGTGCCTCTATAAATATATATGTTCTGGTACTGGATTATCTGCCCACCATATGGGAGTCTTTCCCTGAATCTCGGCTACTTGCCCAGCATTTTGATCAAAGTATCTGGAAAAGCAGATATTGGTATCTTTCACACATCACACACCATTCACTGTCTCAGGTTTAATGTTCATGCCTCAGCAGAAATGTTGCCTTTAGAAAAGGAGAGGGTTTTTCAAGTGTTGCTGTGTTGAGTGACCTTGCTGCTATCAGCATCTTAATGCATTCCCTTTATTGAACATTGTCTTGATTCAGAGTTTATGTTCAGGGATGATAGAGAGTTACTGTTTTGCCTTAGCTTTGCAGTCTCTGGTGTTGTGCAATTTATGCAACGTGCAATATGCTATACTGCCAGAAAGTAATCACCTTTCTTCCTGTGGTCAGTTGAGTCTGGGGTTTTGTACAAGGAAATCTGTGTTGTTAGCAGGTAAATTCAGCAAGCTGGATTACAGCACCCTGTAAATATAAGGTGAAAATTTTATTTCCCAAAAGAGTTCAGAGTCATTTTTCTTGCTCGCAAACCCGGCGCTTGAAGGGATGTTGAATCCAGGGGAAAAAGAGGATGCATCTCCTCAGGCCACTGTAAATATCTATGCCTTGGTACTGTAATAAAAATGTGTTGCAGGCAATAATCACCTGTGATAAATTACATTTGTAGTGTGTAACAATTTGTCTGTAAAAAAAAGCCATTCAAGGATGTTTGCAAGCACTGGAGGGAAGAGCTGGAGGCACACTTTGCTTGATCAGAATTTTTTCAAACATGACATGGCTAACAAAGATTCAGAATAGCTGGAAGAGGCACCCTGCTCTTTAAAGAGTACCATCATTTCTGTATTTGGAGGTTACCAAGGTTGCCTCCAGCTCCAGCACTCCAAACCAAGTCTTGAAGAGTCCTCACATCTCCACATGAGTGTAGAGCTGCATTAGAAGGTGGAATAAATGTCTTTAGCTCAACGTTTTAACTCTCAGCAGCTTGAGCTGCACGTCCTGTTGTGCCTTTTCTTTAGAGCTTACTCACAGCACCACAAGAAAACTTACTTGTGGGAATCCTGAAAGGTGAATTTACGTTTTCCTCACCCTTCTGTTGTTCCACAGGTGCTCCCAAAGCAGCCACTGCAGTGCTAGGTGGTGGCACACGTGCCCTGGCAGAGGGTGATAAATCTGGTTCAGAATGCAGGGAATTAGGCAGTGGGTGATGTGTGCCACGTTCAGATTCCTCTTCAGCCTTAGAGGAACTATCAGTATGGGCTTGTCCAGCCCCCTGAAAGACACTTCATAGATTTTCCCCTGATGTTCCTCTCAAACAGTGAGACAACCAGTGACTATTACAGAAACTGTGGGGAGTGAACAAAGTTGTATTATGAAGTGTCTGATCAAAAAGCTTTTTTGCTGAGAAGAAATCAGACTTCTTGCATGGCTCAGCAAAGATTGCAGCAGCATTGGAGTGTCTGGTGGAGACATCAGCACAGGGCAGCCAGCAGGCAGAAGCAGCAGTTTGATTAGTGACAACCTGGGCTGGACACAAAATTGCAGCAGAGGATAAACGACATTTACAACCCTATGACTCATGTGCTGAGCTGTCCCTATGGGTATGAATATTTCAGAGATCACCCATGTTGGAATTGAGCAGTGGTTCAAAAGGAACACTGAGGTCTGAAATTCACTCTTATCACCTACTGTTGGCTGTTGGATGAACAGCCCTCCCCCTGCAAGCTCAAATCCAGAGATCAGCTGAGGACATTATCCTTATGGCACCCCTCTCTTGAGATGCTCATTTCCACTTCCTCCTCTGCACGTGAGTAAATAGTTTGAAGGAATCACATTCCTCTCTGTTGAGCCTGCTCTGTGTGATAAATACAAATTAGTAGCAACAGCTAAGAATTACAACTTCTGTCCCTACCAGGGAACAGTTGGAATTAGGCAAGAGAAAGTGAGGATAGAAACACTAACAGTGTTAAACGCTGTTCACTCTTGCAGAGCTCTCTGCAGTTCCAGCTCTGCTGGCATGAGGTGTTACTGAGAAAGAGCATGTGTTGCTTCACCTGTGAAAGGCAAACAAGGCTAACTGTGAGGCAGAGGTGGAAACAGAAAAACAGATTCCCTGTTTTTCCTCCCGTGGAAAAATAGATCTGGAAAGTTATGATAGTAACACCCTCAGTTCTCAGAACTTAGTTCGTTACAGGGCGCTATTTATGGGCTAAGTAACAGATTGGGGCCACATTTGCATAAGAAAGATCGATGCTGCTGTAAATTACCTCTTGCTCTCTGCAATACCATAATTACACACTTTATGGTCTGTAAACATCAAGTTTAAAGACAACTGAGCCCAAGCACATGCTAACCTATGTGTCTCTTCACCTTACCCATGCAAGCAAAGCCTGTTACTGGTTGAGGGCACTGTGTAGCAACAGAGTTGGAGTAATTTTTAGACTTAGTACAACAACATGAAAACTGGACTGCTGGTTTTTTGCCAGATTCCACAGTAAACCTTATTGCTGTTAACAAATACACCTTTGACCCATTGAGTTGCAATGGCAGTAGCTATTTTGTGCTCCAACCACGAGTTAGTGAATTATGAAAACTACTTATCTTTAGGGTGTTGGTGGCTTTTTTTGTTCTCAGGTGCAATGATGAAAAACTTACAGAGATGCAGAGATGTATTCCACGTGCTTAACTGAGTAACAGCATGCACATAGACACGGGGAACACTACCAGCACTAACAGTGACATGGCACTGGCTTCACATGACTTGTCTGGGAGGGGACAGTCAGCTCCTGCTTGGAAACACACCCCCATTGCCCTTGCCTAAACCCTCATAAAGTTTCGACAGCAGTAGTGAAAAGTGAGGAGTTGAACTCTGGGCTCGGAATAGACACAAAGGACCTCTCCTAGGCTACCATCAGCAGGTGGTGAGCAAAGAACAGGCAGCCAGAGTTCAAGGGTGCTTGAAAAGATATGGTAGAGACTTTGGGGAAGTCATTAAAAGGCAATGTCGTGTCTGTGTGAAGCCCATTGTCAGCTTTTCTAGGAACAGGGTTTCCCCTAAAACCGTGCAGTGCTTGGTAGGACATCAAACACCACGTCTGGTCCTGTGTCTGTCCACACAGAGTGGCTGATATGCAGCTGTTCAGGTGACCAGGTAAGTGGTCCTGTGTTCTTTGCTCTCTGTGTTCTGTACTTTCATGGATAGTCACAGCCTTTGTTCTCCCAGGAGCAGTTTTCCACTGTCTGTGCCATATAAAGGTTGATTTCAGTGAAGTAAGACCTACACCAGAGGCTTCAGGAGGAAGGCACGAGGAATCCCAAGGAGCTGTGCCTGCCATGCAGGTCTGTGGGAGAAGGATGCAGTGCAGGGAAAGCTGCCTCAGCTTGAGGCTGTCTGGGCACCAGAAGTATAAGAGAACAGCAGGCATGGGGCATAAATAATAATTCACATGTTTAAAAAAATGTAAAAAATACAGCAGGGTTTTTTTTCAGATTATACTCAGATTATATTGAGCATTTTAAAACATGACTTAGACAAAATAGCTTTTTTTCAGTACTAGAAGTGGAAAATACAGTGAAAGCAAGATCTGTGACTTAATGAACAGTTTTTGGGCAAATGAAGTTATACATGGAAATAATAATATTAAAAAATGTATTTGAATTCTTGTTTGACTAGTGTATGTTTCCCCTTTAATGTCAAGAGACTGGGAAAGCAATTACTTTTACTCTAGGGTTGAGAATTTGCTTTGGATCAAATTTTGTGTTAACTAATTCAAAATAACTGGAAAGGAACTTTTTTTTTAGGCAGTACTAGTTGTAGCTGATATTTGGAAATAGCTGCAGGCAGCTGAGAGCTTCAGTGGTTGATTTGGGGCTGTAAAATATGCCAACATGAGAGCAGTGCCAAGCAGCTGAATGGCTTTTTTGTTTGCTGAAACTGCCATGGTTACATGAATGGTTTTTTAATGTATTTGGTGTATTCTGAATCAGGAGAGATATTACACAATAAAAAAAGTAGGTAATGAGATGTTGGGGAAAACCTACTCTATCAAAATTTTTCTGGGTTTAATGTAAATAATGTAGAATTTTATCCTGAAAAGTGGCTTAATAAAGGCAGTGTTCTGAAACAGAGGGTAAGCAGATGTGGCAGCTTTGCTTTGAACTGGAAATCTTTGCCCAAGCCAGCCTTCTATCATAAATTGATTATTTTAAAAAGAGTACTGGAAGTGCAATTGTAATTTTAACTATTTCAGAAATGCACAGAATATGTGACTCAATCAAATAATAGCTCCTTCTCCTAAAAACTTAAAGCAGAGTCACATTTTCTATAGTGCTCTGCTCTGGAGCTCTTCACATGCAAAGCTGTCAGCACTGCTGGATGGAGGAACCTCTGGAGCATCAGCCTTCCAGCTCAGTGAGGTTCCCCCTTCACATCTGCCTCTCCTAATCTAATGTTGTCTGCTACAAAGTCATCAGAGCAGAGTAATCTCTTTAACCACACAAAACTATGGCCAGCACTATTTACTTTACTGTCCCAGCAGAATAATTGGATATTGCTCTTTTCAGCTCCCTACTGGCTGGTTGTAAAGATAGGGATGTGCACAGCCTAAGAGCAAATAATAGGAGTTATAACCAAAAAAATTCCAAGTGGCAGAAACTTACAGTTAAGGTTGTCAAATACTGGAACTGATTTCCCAGAGAAGCTGTGAAATCTCCCTCTGTGCAGACACTCAACTGTTCAAGGCTCTGAACAACCTCTTGAGAAATCTGGAATGGAGTAAAGCCTCAAAGGAATGGATTATTCAAGCCTGACATATTTCAAGCTTTAGTAGTGTTTTCTTGAGGCAGTGGGCACACCTGCCCTGAGAGAACCTGTGTGACAAGATGGGCACGTAGTGGATGTTAGGTAACAGACAGGTGATTAGAAGATCTTTTAAAAATTAAGGTAAGATTGATTTAAATTTGGCCTGTGGCACATTATTTATGCTGTTCTCTTCAGGCTAGCAGGTTAGTTTTGGTTGTTTCTTATGGCTATTCTTCATCAGATATATTAGAGTTCAACTGTGTTTTATCAATAAAGATGTGGTTGGCAAACAATATATGAGAGGAAAAGAAAATCCCACAGACTGCTGTGGTAGCTCACAAAGTGCAGCAGTGAGGAGCTCTGTGTCTGGGGAAGGGCAGGAAGCCCTGGGACACTGCAGGTTCCCCAATACATTCTCATTTTAAGCAATAGCACCTTAGGGCACCTCTCATGCTGCCTTTTTTAGCCAAGGAAGATGAAGTGGACTTGGATTTGGTTTCTTTCTAAGACTGCTACCAAAATGTAGCATTTCCCATAGAAGTACATCCAACCCTAGTATTGGAATATAGGGTTGGGATTTGGCCTCAGGGTTTCAAGATTCAAATCCCTTTTTGCCTTATTTTTCTTTTTTCCTTCTCAGAACTGTCTAACATCAATTTCTTCCACTAAAGTGTGTGGTATGGTGGGCTGGCCTTGCTCTTTTGTGTCTGTGAGTAAGCAGGAAGGAGGTGTCTAATTTTACTGTCTTATGCCCTTTGACCTGCATATTAATATGTAATGTAGCAGAGCTGGGAACACCTGTAAATAAACAGAGTTGTATTTGTAAGAACATACCCAGAAGGCTATAATTTCAAATATAAACCTCCTGACTAATACAGGATTTCTTTTTGACAGTTTATTCCTCCTTTTTGAAACGCTGCAAGAAGAGTACTCCCAAGGGGCTTCCCTCCATCATCAAGGTAATAGAATATCTTCCTAATGAGTAATTTTCCAACTGCTTGTACCCTAGACAAGAATGTTTGAACTTTCTCTGTGCTTGCCTTTGTACTTTAGGTAACAGTTTGCCTGTGCTTGAATATTCTGCTGAGTAGAAAAAGCAAAATGGATTAAGTTCTGCAATCCTCAGTAATCTGGCTGTCATGTTATTAGAAGTTGTGTGTTTGTTCTTAAAGTCCATGTGAAATCAAGAAAATATTAAGGAATGTTTTGTTAACTTTTACTAATTATATTTGATGATAAGAGTGCAGAAATATAAAAACAACTATGCAATAATCCCTAGGACAGCCAGAACATGGCCTGAAATACAGAACCCTTCATGGCTATGGCCAGCACTGAAGTCCCAGCAGCTACTCAGACCTTGTGTTTGATTTCTTTTTTTAATTTCTTTTAGCAAAACCATCAACAAATGGTCAAGCCAGAGCCAAATGCAGGGAGATTCATTATGAGATGGCCACATGCCCATTTAGGACTTTAACTCTCTAAGTGACCATAGCAGGACTTGAAGCAAAGATTATTTTCTTACTTACCATGTTCTTAAACTGTAACTCAGAGTTTGAGTGAAGGCTGTGGGGCTCTATTGTGTTAACTCTCTGTGGCCCAAACTCACTGTTTTCATCCCTGTTTGTTTAATTGCATGTTGTCATTATAGAAGAGCATATGTCCCACATTATCATTTCCTTACAGCCTGGGAAGGGCTGGAGTAGCTGCTGGGAGCTGCAGTGCATTCATGGGGCAGATCAAGGGTGTAAGTTTTACCACAACACACCAGTGACACAAGCAAAAGCTTTGGTTTTGGCTGTTCTCCCATTTTGCCTTGTTATCCTTGCATCCCTGTTAATCTTCTGGGACACTACTAACTCCTCAAGAAGTGAGGGCATTTTTCTTCTCAAGAACTCAGCTTTGCTCCATGGCCAACACACGAAGGATGGAGCAGGACAGGACATGGCACAGAGAGCAAATCTTTTACACTTTTAGCACTGAGCTGCAAGTGGAGGTGATTTGCTGTTGTCTGCATCATATTCTGCCACTCTCCAGCTGGCCAAAGTTCACTAACTTAGATCACCTTTTCTTTCAGATGGAAACAGACTCTGGATATTCCTCCACAGCTGAGCTGCAGAAGCAGGTAAAGGCTCAAGCTCATCGTTTTAAGGAAGCTCATGCAGGTGCTTTGGAAGGCTGAATGTGTTGAATCACCTTCTAAGAGAAGTGACAGACACATCCTCATTCCGAACATTTTTGCATAATTAGGAGCTCATCTCTTATCACTAAAGCAACACTTCCCCAGCATTTTTCCCTTCCAGTGGACTGTAGCTACAGCAGCAAGTGGGGAAGGACCTGTTGGCAAGAACCCACCACAGTCCCCCATAACCAGAAGCTGTCCCACCTCACTGGGCCTGGTCCTGCTAAACTCTTATGGCCAGCTGATGTGCCCCAGTCTCTTTACCTTGCCAGCAGCAGCACTGTTCTGCACTTAAAGAATTTGCCAACTTCGACAAGCACTTTAAGAGCAAGAACTCAAGCAATCCATGAATTAGTTTGGAAACTACTGTTCTGTAGCTGTTGGCATGAGGAGAAACAGGGTATTAAGCACTTGGACTTGATGAACAAGATTTGTTTTCTATGTAAACTTCTCTACTTCTACATCTCATATAATTATAGTGTGTGGGATTCATGTAATCACTTCATCATATGCAATAAAAACACAGCCTCAAAACAAGACAGTTTCTAGCCAAAGGGCTGTTAAAATAGTTGCAGTACTGAGCTTTAGCTTCTCTCTGTCCTGTCTCAAAGCAGGACATGCACAGTGTCTGTGAGTATTAGGAGTTACAAAGGTTTGAAACTCTTGAGCTGGAGGATGTTAAAGCAACTGAAACCTTATTTGGGCTAATTGGAATTCTGACACTTGTAAGACAGAATTTTTGTTTGGTATGCTCTTCATCCCAGGAGAAAAAAGATTTACAGGATATGAGTCTGTTAAAAAGCTCAAAGCTTTCTATAACTTTTGTAACCTTTTTTTCCTGAAGAATATGTAAGTGGTGGTCTGGGGTCTAAAGATTAAGAAAGTCTTACACCAGCATACATGGGGCATAACATGGATGCAGCTGGAATTATGAAACTGCTAAGAGAGCAAATCTCTGGTCCAGGATCCAGCAGGCACTATCTGATGCTGGAGGAGAGGCTTTTGCCAGCCTGGCATTTGCCCTTCAGTACCCCCAGTGATAACAGTGGCAGCTGATTGCACTGCTCTCATATCAACCCATAGGGTTCACAAAATCAAACTGTAGGGCAAGAGTCCTGTCAGTTCCTTCCTCCCTATCTGCTTTTTCGATTAAAAAAAAAAAAAAAAAAAAAGGAGGTGATAGGAGGAAATGGTTGGTTGTTTGTTTTAGTAGTGAATGTTTCAGTGCTAAAGCAAAGTTCTGTCTTGGGACAGATAAATATTGCTTATAAGTCCTGGGCCACATTTCATGTTCTGTAGCTGTTACAGGATCTAAAAGCCATGTAAAGAGGATTCCTTTATATTGCATTACCTTAAACCACCTGCATTTGGAATTTCTCAGAGCTGCCTCTCTTGTTTGTCCTCTCTGACAGGAGGTGAGCAGGACTGCAGCTATGAATCACACTGTTTTCACTCCAGTCTGTTTGTGCAGCACAACACCACAGTTAAAAAACAGGAAGGACAGAGGAATGAAGAAGACAATAGCTGGTTATTATACTATTGCATTGATTTTTTAAAACACATTTACATTGCAGATAGATATAATTCATATTCACTCACAAAAACCAAATTAATTGCATTCCAGAACAATTCCAACTTGGACTACTCTAAAAGACATTGTTAATTATAAATTTGTTGTATATAAACAACTTTGTTTCGAATATTTAAATATTCAAATATATTGAATACTGCTTTTTGAATATACTTATTCCTGTTAACCAGGTCATCTGAGCACAGCAGTTCTTGACTGCTGTGGGGAGAAAACATTGCATCCTGGGAGGGAGAAAATACTGAGGGAGGGAGGTGCTGAGGTGGAGCACCATTCCTTATTGCTGGTGTTCCTTTCCCACTGCTCTGAGTTATCCAGAAGCCCCTGGAGCTATAGCCCTCCAGGTACTGAGCAGTATGCCAAATAAAGAGGGAAAAAAATCAGTGGTCCTTTCTCTCCCTTTGGTTATTCCAAAGAAATTCCACATCAGTCATGCACCAGATTTCTGTAAGCATGACAGATGGATGATTATACACAATATCCCACAACAGGTTTGTTATTGTGTTCTTCAGAATGTGTGTGAAGCAAAACAGGCCATCACAGGACTGCCTTCATCATTTCAAATACCAAAAATGCCAGGGCAGGACACAGCAGCACGTGCTTACTCTTGTTGCTTCTCACAGGGACAGAAGCTCTCGGATGCCTTGAGGATCAGTGCCTACGTCTTCAGTACAGGCCTGCTCATGTTCACTGCCTTAGTGAACACTTCTTCCTGGTAAGAATGTTCAAACAAAGCAGCTTGAGGAGAAACTTTTCTGTGGAAAGGGGGGAAAAGTGGATGACGAGATGGGCAACCAACCACTGTTATTCCCACAGGTGTATGCAGAATATAACTTTAGGCAATTTCTGGCAAACAGCATGGTTGGAGTTCTACGACCATATGGAGGGAGATGAGTGGACAATCTTCCTCGTTGGTGAGTTTTAGCAATGCTTCTCAGGAGAAATCATCCATGCATTACATATAAAAGGGAGACATGGACAAGCTTCCCAAACTCACTAATCCTCCCACTGACAAGCACTGGCTTGGAAGGTACCCACAGGTGATGTGGTGCAGCTGTTCTGCTTTTGGATGGGGTCACCATCAGGACCCTGTACAGAATCAAAATCTGATCTTTTTGCTGCTACTGAAGTGGCTTCCCTGTGAAGACACTTTGCTCCTGTGAGAACTGAATGACTAAATAGAACTTTTTACTAAAAATGTAAGTAAATTTAGTGAATTCTACTTTTGCTGTAGTACTTACAAAACTCTTTTCTGTGATTAGCAGTTGATGATCAGAACTGGTAGGGACCTTGCAAGATTCTAGAGATCAAGTCAACCTTATCCTACTTGGATTTAAAAGCAACAGAGGCCTCCCAACCATCTAGAAAAGCCATTTCTTAGCTTCAGTTGTGTCAAGTTTCAACCTCTGACACATTTGTCTGCTCTAACCTCCTTCCCATTCTTTGATCTTACCTGGATGTCAGAATTTACCAAAATTCCATTTCAAAGCATCTTGGGGCAGGGGACACACACTTGGCACATCTGGGTCCCATCAAGGTCCTCTGGGTACTATGCCAGTGTATTTTGTTTCTGATTGAGCCGTGGTTTCCAGTTCATTCACACATCTCTGCCCTTTCCTCATGCCACAGGGGCTGCATTGGTGCCTGCACTTGCTTTCTGGGGCTTCAATGGAATCCTTCTGGTGGCTGATATAACAGGAAAGCCAACTTTCATTACTCGCTATCGCATTCAGCTGGGCAAGAATGATCCTGTAAGTACTTCTCCCTCTGCCTTTTCTGCTGGCTAAACACTTCCTGCAGTCTCTTAGGCCAGGAATGGGGAGAAGAACCTGTTATGCTTTTCTCTTGCAACCAGGTAGGATTCCAGGAGGATCAAGCCAAGTCTTGTATACCCACTGTAGGGAGGAAGGCAGATCCTGTTATGAGGCTGCTGATCAGATCTGCATTGACTGCTTGTTAAAGAGCTGATCCCAAAACTAACTGCTGACAAATCTTAAAGCTTTTCATCCAACTAAAACTGCATTTGCTTCTTTCTTAGTCTCAAGTCCTGACTTCTCTTTTGCAGGTGGACAGAAAGAAACTGTGGAAAGCCATCTACACAGCCCTGGGTAATCAGTTCTTTGTCTCCTTTCCCATGCTTGTGCCCATGTTCTACATCATGCAATGGTGGGAAAACACCTTCAGCAAGGAATTACCAACCTTCCAATGGTTTCTTGTGGAGCTAAGCATTTTTACTGTAGTAGAGGAAATTCTCTTCTATTATACACACAGGTGAGCTGAGCACAGGAACAGGTGCTTGATTTTCCTCCATGCCTTTAAGTTTGTACTCATACCTACAACAGCAATAATCCTTGTCCCTCTGTTCCACCAGTCTTGTATTTGTATGGGAAATCTTACAGGTCATGAAATCCACCCTCACAACATGAGGCCTTGATGCTGCCAGTAACTGTAGTAAACAAAAATGGGTAGAATTTTAAAGGTGGAACCGCTTAAAAGCTAAGGAAGAAACAGAACAGGCAGTTTTTCACTGAAACTCTAACCCAGCATTCTTTGAAAAGAACAAGACTGACTATCCTGAAAGACAAAAATCTCAAGGGTCAGTGACTGATCTCTGTTCCCTTGTAGAGCACCTACAAATCAGGGCCTGACTTCCAACACTGCAGGATTTCCAAACACTGACAACAACATTAGAGGGCAGAACTAAAGCAAGGAAGACAAAAGAAGCAGAAGCAAGCACAGTACTCTCAGAAATCTGTAGATTTCCCTTTAGGACAAATGCACCTAAAAAACGTAAATGGCATTTGTTACAAAGGACCCATGGAACTGAAAATTCTGATTCTTTGACAGTTGCCAGTAGAAAAAATCAAAACAGTGAAAGCATAAAGTGCATCTTCCCCTAATAGTACTCCCAGATTTGAGTAAATAAGTAATTCAGGGA
Organism: Hypocryptadius cinnamomeus; assembly: GCA_013400635.1. NCBI lineage: Eukaryota > Metazoa > Chordata > Aves > Passeriformes > Zosteropidae > Hypocryptadius > Hypocryptadius cinnamomeus. Next base: position 51,742 of record VYZP01008797.1, on the reverse strand, counting down.
CTTTGATTTGTGGGATTTATCTGGCCTGAGTTTATCATAAGCCAGCAGACACATTAATTGAATAATGGCTCAATACAAAGAGGGCAAAGGAAGCAAGGAGTCCTACACTCTTATTGCCAGCTGCTCTGAAATCTTTATGTTAGAGGAGACACAAGCAAGTCCCCTGCAGAAATTCTGTGTTCTGTTACTCCTTTTTTGCAGAGCTCAAAACCTGCCTTTCTGTTTACTCTGCCTAGGCTTGTTCACCACCCAGTGCTGTATAAGCACATTCACAAGAAGCACCGCGAGTGGACAGCCCCCATCGGTGTGGTCTCCATTTATGCTCACCCAATAGAGCACATAGTAAGTGGATTCTCCCATGGTCACCTTCCACTTGCTGTGTGGAGTGTGATTTCCATGGCATGAGGTGGAGTGGTAAGAGAAGAGAAGAGAATATGCCCTTAGAGGCTTCTTCCTTAGGAAGAGGAAGCTGAGCTGCATGGCCAAGAAGCTTGGCTCTAGGAGGGTTGCAGTAATTGTTTATACTGGACTCCAGCAGTTTTCAGAGCACAGATCCAAGGGCCTGCAGTAGATAAGGAACTGACTGGACAGGGCTTCCCATGAGCCCCAAGAGGACTGGGAGCACAGACAGTGCTTTCAGCAAGAGATAGGACAGCCTGAATGATCGTGTGGACTTGGAAATCTGTCAGGATTTTTGTGGTGGTTGCTGGCATCAGTGTTTGCAAGGAGTGTATCCCAACGCCCCTCCAGCTGAGACTTCTCAGGAAAACACAACCTACCTTCAAATATTCCGCTTAAAAATTCCATCTCCTGTTACCAATAGTCCTGGGCTGCTCTGAGGGTCTCCCCAGCTGACAGTCTTTGGACAGCATAATGATTGAGGAGCCCAGCTGAGCTGTGCTGGTGCATGCAGCTGGGTCTGTGCAGCCAGAGCCATTTGTGCCACGGGCAGAACACAGTGAAGAGCTGCAGCAGGGTTTGTCACATTGCTGTGTGTGTCTGCAGGCCATGCCCTTCCACAGTGAGGTTTCCCAAGGGCAGATTCAGCATTATTCCAAGGTGAAGCTGAAATTCACACCTCAGACTCCAGGGTGATTTACTGGAATCATGCTGTACTCACCCAGGGTTTGGAGTCATGTAAACTTCTACTGCAGGCTTATGGAGTTTGGGCTATGACAATGGTTTGCAGTAGAACTCTCTTATCTCTATTATTACTTTTGGGATGATTATGTAACTTTAGTAAGGTGTTTGCAGAGAGCTCTTCCCTTTACACTGTTTGCACAAAACAAACCAGTGTGATGGATCACCAGGTTACAGTTCAGCTCCTAGAGGAGAGTCTGCTTGTTGTGGACCCATTAATGAGGTACTTTCTTCTCATTTCCAGGTCTCCAACACTCTGCCTGTCATGACTGGCCCGATGATCATGGGATCTCATATTGTTTCAGTCTCAGCATGGTTCTCCATTGCTCTTGTAACAACAAGCATTTCTCACTGTGGCTACCACCTGCCCCTTCTGCCATCTCCAGAGTTCCATGACTTCCACCACCTCAAGTATGTCTGGGCAGTGCTCAGCTTTTAATTCTCCTGCCTCTCCACTGGCACCACTGGCAGGGAAAGCTCCTTTCTGAGGGTCAAGTGGGTTTGCCTGACTCATGCACCAGCAGAGCAGCTCTCCAGTTCACCTGAGAGCAGGTTGAGTGCTGCCAGTTCTTAGAGCAGTTAAACTGGGATTTCAAGGCATTCCAGCCCTATTAAGGACAGTTCTCTGCAAGGTTCTTCCTAGAAGTTCAGAATACACTTCATGTGATCTAAGGACAGAGCCAGGGCAAGTCACACAGGTAAAATAAGCGAGCCTGCCTGCCAGTCCCTCTCCCATACACTGGGATCAGTAACACTGATCAGACTACACTGCCCAGACGATCACCATTAACCCTTCCTGACAGAGATTCTCAGCCTCCTGTGCTGGACAGAGAGCAGTTGCAGCAGACTGTTCAAGGATACATACCTGACAGTGCAGAAACATTCCCATCTCCCAGTGTGCAGTACAATCAGACATGCTGCCCAGAAATGTCTGCCCTGCTGCAGAACCAGCCCAGGGCACAGTTCAGTCACCACCTGCCAGGACAGGGATCGCTGCAGAGCTGAGACACTCTGAGTGGAACAGCTGTGCCAGCTGTTCACATCTGTGCACAGCTGTGCACATCTGCTCCATATCCCAGGATAGCCAGGTCTTGAGAGCACATGGGGCTTGGTAATGTGGGTGTCCAATGCTCCCACAGCTCTGAGCTGCCCAGGAGAAACAGCTGCTGCTCAGTGCCACCACTTCTGGGCAATGATGGCACCAGAGAGAAGCTGCACAAGGTTCACCCAGGCTTTGACAGAGCTGCCAGGGAGACTGGTGCAGGGGCAGAAATCCCACGGACAGATTATCAGGGCTGAGAAAGGAATGGAAAGGGCAAGGTACCCTCAGTAACTTCCAGTGATGTTTATCTGTGTTTGGTTCTCAGGTTCAACCAGTGCTACGGAGTGCTGGGAGTGCTGGATTTTCTGCATGGCACAGACAAAATGTTCAGACAGACCAAAGCCTTCGAGAGACACAAGGTCCTGCTCAGCCTCACACCACTCTCTGAAAGCATCCCAGAGCCAGCCAAGAAAGAGGAGTGAAGCAGCCCAGCAGCTCTTGCCCAGCCTGGTGATGAGCAGAGTGAGAGACAATGATTTATGCCAAATAGTATTTTAATCAGGAGACAAATTCTTGTCCACACATAACAGATCATGAAGCTGAAGTTAAATATGCTGCTTTGAAATGACTGCACTTTTGCTGCCATTGTTTTCTATATAAGACACTAAAAAAAAACCTGCTCTAGAAATCTATTTTTAAAAGTTAATGGTTTGTTTCCTCTGTTACTTGCACTGTCCCTTGGTTCCAGCTGCCTGTGTATGAGCCAGGTGTGTTCTGGGCCACATGGCTCAGGGTTCTCATTAGTAAGGTTTTAGCACCAGACTCCACAGGTGATGATTTGGCCTCTCTCATCAGCACTCACTCTATAGAAACATCAAAGTCACTCCGTCTATGTGTGATACAATTAACACAAGCTTTTGTGACTCAGAGCACTGGGGACACAGGACACAACCCCGTGGAAAATCACTGGGGCCACAGCTTTAGAAACACTCCCCTGCACATGCAACAAGGGCCAGAGTACCTGTGAGCGGTTGTTATGCTCAGGAGGTGAATACAGGGCTGAACTGGGGCTGCCACAGCCTCATCACTGCTCCACAGACAGCTGCACACAAAGGGAGTTTTCCCTTGTGGGACATGGAAGGAGAGCTGGGAGCTGATGTGCTTCATCACCTCCTGCTGAGCCTCCCCTCACTCCGAGACACAACCAAAATTCTCACAAATTCCAGAGATTTTCCAAGGAAAGCAGAGTCCCTGCTGTCCTGAGCTGTGTGGAGATTAAGGAACCCCTCTAAGAAAGGACCCAAGAAAGCAGCCCCCAGAACAATATGCACATTCCCAAGTACCCACAGACCATCCAAGACATACTGTGAATTCTCTCAAGGATCTTCCTAAGTCTCAGTCCTGCCTGGGGGGCCTGCAACAAAAACATCACATTTCTCCCCAGTGCCAGAGCAGCCCCTCGAGGAACAGGCACACAGGGTTGACCTGTGCTGCACTGACCATTGGTCAGCCCAGCTCTACCTGTGGAACCAAAGCCACTTCCCCTGCTCCTCTCTGGTCCCCACAACTGCACCAGGATGAACCCAGCCCAGTCACCCATTTGCAGTTCCCTGGGGAGGGCAAGTCAGCAGAACAGAAAACCCAGGCACCACTGTCTTTTGAACTTTTTATTTTTATACATTTTTTTTGTATTAAAAAGGAAAAAGCATAATTACCACAAATTACAAAGGACTAAAGCATTACTAGAATAATGAATCACATCAGCCTAGAAAGCAGATACTCTGAATAATATTAATGTTATAATACAAGCTCTCATTCAAGTATTTTACATTTTTCTCTTTTCCTTTTATACGTGATGATGATCCTAGCACATGGGTCAAAGATTATGTACTATCGACAGAGATGGATCATGTACAGCAGGCCGTATTAACAAGATTTTCCTCCCAAGTGATACATGGTCTGTGATGAGTCATTTTAAGTTTGTCTCTACTATAAATGCAGCTGAAGAAGGTTGCACACACTCTCTAGTTTTGGGAAACAGAAGGCTGAGGTTGGACACATAGGGTTTGAGAAGGGCCAGCACATCAAACCATCACCCCTTCAGCTCCAGGCGAGCGAGCAGAAGGCTGCACTCGCTGGGATGCAGCTCAGTGAGTGTCTCTGAGCCCCAGATCCAAAGGTTCCCAAGCCCAGTGGGACCAGGACAGGCTGGGGGGGAAGACAGGGAGCAGGGCTGCACCAGGGAGGCTTGAGGGAGCAAGTGGTGCCAAGCACCCCCTCCCACGAGGGGCACCACTGGCATAAGCCACTCTGGTGCAGGGCTGCCACCTGGGGAGAGAGCAGGAGGACAGTGTGGGGAGCTGGAGGGACCCCAGCACGCTCCACAGGGACCAGCTGGCACCCAGGGCACGCCCTGCTCCTCTGGAGCTTCCCACCAAGGGGATGTGCTTGTCACAGATACATCGGTCCTATGTTCAAGTGTCTGCAGAAAGTGAAACTGTAAACTACTCCTGGAAATGCTGCCCTCCAGCCACCCGCTCCACGCCACCGAGATGAATGTTTGCTTAGAAAAAGAAAAGAAACTCTTTTATCTGTTACCTGTATTGGAATCTTTAAAAAAAGTCAGTGAGGCATTTAACATCAAGTGTAACAACCCCCTCAGGAAGAGCCCAGCATCCATTTCAAACAGTGACAAGTGACATAACCAGCCTCAGAGACAGGAGACAATAAGCATTGCAAACACAGCTTGCTACATTTACAGTTCTCTTTTTTTTTTTTTTTTTTGTTCCTTTTGATAAAATAACTGGGAAGGCATTAACAGCTAGAAGGCCCCCTCTGCACTGCCACGTGGAACATGGCAGGACACTGAGGTTAAACATATCAGTTTGTTACAGTACAACAATCAGTCCCCAGCAGGTGCCAAAGCTCAGGGACCCCATGGGCTACAGTGAGAAGGTGCCATCAGAGGTGCCAGGGGGGGCAGCAGAAGAGATGGACAGGCAAAACCAGAGCAGCATCATCATTACTTTTTAATTTTTTTTCCCAAATGAGCACAGCAAAGCAACAAAGCCTCCTCAAATACACACCTTCCACCTCCACTCTGACCCCACACCACAGCTCTGTACCTGTTGCAGCCACCTGCATTCTAAAGACAAGTTAACCTCGGCAAGGAGGACCTCCTAAGAAGAGGGGCAGGATGAGGAATGCTCTCCTGACTCAGCCTCCCTCAGCCTTTCCAGAAGCAGCTGGGGCTCCCCCCAGGCTCTGCCAGTGCCTGGACACCAGCACCATGCAGCTCTCGCAGGCTGTGGGACAATCAGCACTCACAGGAGCACGTGTGCAACCACTCAGTCCTCTAAAATTCAAAAAAGCACAACACATGGTGGAGCTGAGGCATTCTAACTAAAAGCAAGGCCTAACTCCCTCTGCAGAAGGGCAAGAGCTTCCCCAAATGCAAACCCCCCCTGGAGAGCTGTCCCTTTACCCAGTGGGGACATGAGCCTTGCTGCAGCCACTCGTGACCCAGCCGGGCACAGATCACGCACCCGGGGAGCTCCCTGCCCTCTGCCAGCAGCACCCTGGCACGGAGCAGGAGGGAACAGTTCTGTGCCCCCTTCCCTGCAGGAAGACAGGTGTGAGCCAGCAGCAGCTGCCTCAGGCTGTCACATCCATCTTTGCCCTGTCCTGCCCACTGCTGTCCCATGGACAGCAAAACAAGGCACACGGTGCACAAACCTGGAGGGCACTGGGACCACTGGGATTGCTCTTCTGACCCACCTTCCCATGGGTGCACACACCAGTGTTACAAACCACTAACTTGGCAGAGGGGGAAGGGAAAATGCTTCCATGCCAAGACTAGAGCCTCAGGATCAGAAATTAAAAATTATTTAAAATCAGTATTTTGGGAAATTCTCTGGGAAATGTCCTACCTCTTCTACAACCCAAGCAATTCCAGTCTGCTGTACAAGCAACAACTCCATAGCAGCAGCTCATCCCTCTCCATTTCCTATGAATTTGTTGTTCAAACGCAGACAATTGGCTTCAATAGAGCCACGCACACACGCCAACAAAAGGAGCACAGACACAGCAGCAAAGATCACCTGTGGCAAATCCAGACCTGCCTCCACTTGCCAACAACCAGCAACACATCTACAATGTCCTTGATCGACTCTGCAGCCTCCTCCTCCCCAAATCTGGAACAAACCTGCCTATAAATGTAACCTCAGAGATCTGACTCCAGCTCACAAGAGGGGAAATCCAGAGATAACAGTCACGGCCACAGCACTGTACAAGTGTTACTTTTGCCCATCTTGCCCAGCTCCCACCCCACAACCCCAGAGCACTGCTGCCATAACGGAGATCCACGGCCTTGGATGGGCTCGCCTGCTGCAGTCAGGCCTGTGAGTGGTACCAGCTGCAGGGTGGCATGGCAGGGGTGGATGGACCAGGGCACGATCACACCACCAGGAAACAGCCAAGTAGCAGCTCCCCAGCCTCTCAAACCCAGCTGTGCTTTCAATTCTAGCAGCAGTTCATGAAGCCACTCCACTTGGATCAGTCCACCTGCCCCCATGAAGGCAGCATCCTGGAGGCAGTGTCAGTTTGGGAAGTGATGGCCTCAGCCAGGGCCCCACAGGCACCCACAGCCACTGCTGATGGAGAGCTTGGCCGTGCTTCCCCTCTTGCTCCTGCTCTCAGCTCCTGGATGCTCTCACCCACCCACCCTGCAGCCACACAGGGACAGCCCTGGAGAGATGATGACTGCTTCCAGCTAAGAGACACAGCTCTGGATCAACTGGATCCCTTGGGAAAACTGTTCAGTACCAGCTTGAGACTTTGCAGAAAGGGCAACACAACGAGCTGCACCCTTGGAGTGGTGCATCCACACGGCACACAGGAGCACAGCTCTGGAGCTCACAGGGATGGAGCCTGAGCCACAGCCAAGCCTGGTATCCCAGGGACCCAGCAGAAGGAGCAAATTGACAGCAAGGCAAGCGGGTCTGGCTGGAAAGGAACACGACTTTCCAGTTATACCTCTGGAGCATCTCCAGAGGTAGCACTGGACATCTCCAAGATCTCACGCCTGACACACGCCCCTCACAAAGGATCCAGCTCACAGCCTGGGGAGGGTTTGCCCGCCAAAGTTCACCTGGTGCTGGGTGTAAGGATGAATCAAGTAAATGCCACAGCAGCTCTGCAGTCACCCCCTGCCTCAGCTGAGTAAGGAGCTACATGGTGTCATCTCAGCCCTTGGAAATGCACAGGGGCTGTGCCCTGAGTGGGAGACTCCATGCAGGTGCCTGCCACAACACAACACACAGGGAAACCCAGGTGAGAGCTCTCCTGTGCCAGGCAGGTCTCCTGCTCACCCCCTGCACAAGTCCCACCAGCAGCCCTGAGCCAGTGACTGCTGTGGGGCAGCTTTCCCAGGGCTGCCTCACTCCCTGTCAGGCTACAGCAGAAGCAGCCCTCGCTCACAGCCAGGAGCAGTGCCCCCAGCTGCTGTGACCATCTCCCTGCTCACTCCCCAGCCATGCTGGAAGCACAGACAGGAGCAGAGGCACCTCCTGCCCAGGGAGGGCTGGGGGTGCGAGCAAGGCCATGGCAGAACAGTCGCTGTGGTGGGGACAAGGCTGCCACGGTCCCAACACAGCGTGAGCACGAGTCTTGGATGTGACTGCCCTCAGCCCCTGCCCCAGGAGACTCAGGCATGGCAGGGAGGCTCCGTGATGGGGGAGGCATCCGAGCGAGCTGCGGGGTCAGAGGAAAGGCCGCAGGGAAGATCAGCTCGGCAGCAATGCCGTGAGGAGTCTCTGGGCCTGGGGGGAGCCAACAGCCCAGTGCACCCCAGGGTGCAGGAAGCCAACAAGCCTCCCCGGTCCAGCTCCACCATAAGGCAACTTTTTTTTGTGTTTTTTTGGGGTTTTTTTGTTTGTTTTTTTTTTCTTTTTTTTCTTCAGTAATATTTCCAAGGAAGAAAGCAAAGGGAGATGTGTCTTTTTTTAAAGAGTTTTTTCTGTTGTTGTTTTAGAGGGGTTTGTGGTTTTTTTGTTTTTTTTCATTTTTTCCAAGAGAAAAGGAAGAGAAAAGCTCCTTCAGCAAAGTCCTGTCTTTGCAAGTGATGGGCATTCCTGGGGCAGCGGGTGCACCGTCCACACAGGCTCGAGTCCAGGTGCCTGCCAGCCTCCCAACCAGCCATCCTCGCAGGAAGGAGCCACAACAAGCCTATCCTCGGCAAAGGTCCTTTGGTTGACTTCCAAATTGTCCGTGACAGAAGGGAGAGGTGGACAGAGGGAGAGCCAGACCCTCGGGAAGGTGAAGACGTTGGGGAGAAGGGAGCGGGAGAACGAACAGGGCGATGCTCCCGTGGCGGAGGCCGGCGTTGGAGAGGCACCACCGCACGGGGAATGGGAGACGCCAGCCGGGTCATGGAGATCAGAGGCTCCGCAGCATCGTCACACGCTGTGGCTTCGGTCCCCCACTGGGGAACCTCACTCCTCCGAGCTTCCTGAGCGGCTGCCCCGCGATCCGAGGGGGACACAGAGGGGACTCGTTGGGGCCACACAGAGCAGACTTGTTTTGGTAAATCCAGACGAACTTCTAGCAATAATTTAAAACTTGATATATATATATATAATAATAAAAAAATCTCCCCTTTCCAACCCAGCCAGAACACATTTTTTTGAAGAGACATCAAGACATGAGTGTGTGCACAGAAGGAGAGAGAAGGGAAAGGTTGGGTCTGCTGGGAGCGGGTCTGGCTCTGGTCAGGGTAGTAATAGCAAAATGGTGTTTTGGATGCAGATCGTCTTTGCTTTCCAGCCACAAGAGAAGAAAATCGTGTGCGTTGAAGTTTCTCCCAAGCAGCCTGTTCCTGGGAACCCACCTTCCAGCTCCCTTCCTGTCCCACCCCCTCATGTCTGCCCTTCTCCGAGCCATTCCCCACCAACCCACCCCACCCCCCGGCAGGAAGCGGACGCTGCAGCCTCTCTACTTCCCCACTGTCTGCGACTCTGCAGCTGATGGGGCAGGGCATTGCTGGCTCAGGTTTTTGGCATCCTCTTGTGCAGGCTGGCTGGGTGAGGCGTGGGCTTGGCTGGATGGGCACTGGCTGACCGTTTTGCTGGAAGACTGGGATGGGTAGCGCTTCCTGCCATCTCCCCCTGACGTCGTAGGGTATCTCTTGTGTCCACCTTCCTCCCCCATGGGTGGCTGGAAGAGAAGCACCCCAGTATCAGCACAGCCTCCTCCAAATGCAGGTGCCCACCCCACCCCGGGATCAGGAAACAGCCTTCCTGCAAGCCTCCAATTGCAACTTCTCTCCCTGGCCCACAAGGAACATTCACCCCAAGCACTCAGCTTCCCTGTCCAAATTTCCTGCTGCCAGGTTTGACAGAAAAACTGACTTCCAAACTGAGCACGATGGTGACAACTTGCTCTTAGTCACCTGCTTCCCACAAAGAGGCACAGTCCAGAAGTTTGGGAGCCAAAGCTCCACACAATGCTGGCTCTACTCAACCATCAAAGCTCCCTTTCCTCCTCCTTCCTCACCTCACCAGGGAGGACAGGCTCACCCAGCTCCCTTATCCCACACTGAGTGGGGGCTTGCCATATTCCAATCCCTCAGTTTGTTCCCGGCCTGGCTGCAATGACTGGGAGTGACAGTAGGTGTCACTGCCCCCCCTCCTGCCACCACTTGGGGACCCCCAAATCCTCCATCCTCAGAGGACTGCTTGCAGGGGCCCTCAGTGTGGTGCAGGAATTGCGTCTACTCACATCTACTCGGAAGTCCTCGAGGCGCTTGAACTTGCTGAGGTATTCTTGCAGTTTGCTGTTAATGTCCAGATTTTTGGCTTTGGAATATTTTAAGAAGGCCCAGAACTTTTCCAGCCCATAGAGCTGCCCTGGAGGAAAAAAAAAACCAAACAATCCAGATGTCAGTCAGCAGGACAAAAACCAAACAAGACATCTTTCCTCCAGGCTTCCCACAAACCCTACTGTCCTGCTGGTGGGCACAGCCTAGGCAAGATGGAACACCTGGGGGGAAGCAACCTACATCAGTCCTGGGCAGCCCCTGACTGGGGATGTCCCCAGGCTCAGCTGACTTGGTGGTGACAAGGCTCAGCCACTGGAGGGCCTTGAGAAATCCCACAGGAAATGGTGCCTGTACAGGAATGGTCTGGCAAAGCTGCAGCCTCCCACTGCCCTCCTCCAAGCACCAGCAATCTTCACAATGGTGATACTCAACCCTCTCCTGTGAAATGAGCAACAGGACATCCCAGTCCTCAACCTACAGCACTATGTGGCCTCCCCAAAATGATGAGAAGAGTCCCAGGAGCACCACACTGCTGAGCGACACCACTGCCAATCCCAGGGAAGCCAAAGGAGGCACCTACCAGCTTCGTAATCCTTGATGGTCTCCTCTTGGAAGTCCTTAAATATGTCCGGCCGGAATTTCTTCTCCAGCCCGTAGCTGTAGTATCTGAAAAGGCACTCCAGACCGTACCTGGGAAGGGAGCAGCACGTGCAGCTCAGACACTGCTGCACACAACACAGGGCAGCAACAGGAGACTGAGAACAACCCCAGACCCACCTTCACAGAAGGCAGAAGCACTGCCTTAATTTGCTGTGAACCCTGTAAAAGGCCAAACCTTTAGAAAAGGCCATTCTATCCCTCCTCTCTTACCTGTATCCCTCCTTCCCATCCTCCACAGCCAGTTGCTTGAACTCCTCATACATTTTCTTGTTGAAGTGATCTCGGAGGAAGAAGGACCAGAACCGGAAAAGCGTGTTCATCTCCTGGGACTGACCAATGCCCAGTCGTTTTCGCTCTGTTTGGGCAAGAGGGGATGATTACAAAGCCAATCCTTATCAGGGGCTCATGTGCAGGAGGGCCCTGTGGCACTGTGATGACAGCCAGCCCCAGCACTGGACACCATGAGCACAGCCCATGCTCACCAGAAAACTTGGGGACACAGCAGCTGCCAGCAGGGCTGTGCTGTAGGACCCTGCCTGTGTCCATCCCTGCCACGTTCCTGTCCCCAGCACGGCAGAGCAGGGACACCCTGTCCCTCCCCTCAGTGCAGGGTCCCTACCGTTAAGGCAGCGCCGCCGGTACTTGTGGTAGACGTGTTGTGTGAAGCCGTTCTCCTTGAGCAGCTCGTGCGAGGGATGCTGGAACTTGGGCAGGGACTGCGGGGTGCAGCCATAGCTCCCCACGGCCGGGGTCCCCTCCGAGGGGCTGGAGCTGAGGTGAGAGACTGCTGTCAGCATCCTTCCTTGGAATCACCCAGGAGAGGGGGTCACGCTCCACCCCACCTGTCTGTTGGTCCCAGCAATGCCCTGTCACTATCATGGGTTTGGGGACATGAGCCATGGAGCAGTGTTTCTAATCAAGTCTCATCTTGCTACTCTCCAAGGTCACAGATTTTCCCCAAGTCTTTCCAGGAAGGGCAGGTTTGATCCCTGTCCTTTCTGCAGTCACCTAACATGACACCTCCCTGTTAGACCAGATGCTGCCTTTCCCCTTCCTTCCCACACTCCTTCCCTTTCCCATTTCTGCCTCCCCCATAATCCTGCCTGTCTCTGGTACCTGATGGAGGCAGTCCGAGGCCTGTGCTCCCTGGAGTCCATAACCCAGCCCACGTGGCACTCCATCGGAGGGTTCGAACTGTGCCTCGTCTTCCTCTTCCGCGGAGTCTGCAAGACACGGCGCATCACAGATGTGCTCCCTTCCTCCTCGGGCCCCAGCTGGGAGCCCCAGCTCCTGTCCCCCAGCCCAGCCTGGTCCCACCTTGGCATCTATCGTCCTGCCCTCTTTGACCACTGGGTAGAAGCGGGGCGTCTGTGTCGGGTCCTTGAGCTGCGGCGTGCGCGGCGTGCGGGGCGTCCTGGCATTGCGGTAGTTGGGCGATTCTGGGACGGTCGTGGGCAAGGAGCGGGCGATGGTGGAAGGCTCAGGGACTCCGAAGAGCTTGTTGGCCAAAGCGTCTGTAGGTACTGCAGGGACAAACCCCCGCCCTGTGTCAGCCTGGGCTCCAGGCACCGAGTCATTACCAGCCAGCAGATGGGAAGCAGCAGGGGCAGGAATGCAGGGACACATCCCAGCTCTCCCACACAAGCAGCTTGAAATCCAGCTTGGCCAGAAAGCCCAAATCCTAGCAGCAGATGCAAAGAGCTCCCCACGAGGTATCTGCTTCCTAGTGGTTAACAGCAGCAACAAATCCCTGTCGCCAAGGACACAACCCTGGTGTCACACAAGCAAACAAGGTCCAGCAGGCAGCTGCCCTCCAAGTGCTCAGAGAGGGTCCAAGAGGAAAGCCAAATTCCAGAAACTAAACCTGAGTCTGCCACTGTTTCCTCACTCCACTGGGACACCCCTGCTTTTGGGCTCCTCTTCCAGACAGAGCCCCACAGCATTCAGCTGGGAGCATTAATCTGGGAAAGATGCAACTCAGAGTATTCTGTGAACTAGATAGTCCACCACACCTGTGACCCCAGTTCCTTCTCCCCAGCTGCTACCCAGCCTCCAAGAACCTCTCAGCATGAGAAACCACAAATTTGGTCCCATCCATTCATGCCCCATATCTTACCTTGCTGGAACCTGGGGGGACCAGGAGGGACTTCCTGGTTTGGATCCACGGGGGGCTCTGGGGTCAGGGTGTCAAACTGCTCCCTGCTGATCATATTCACCTTCTTGAAGTTCTCCACCTCTTGCTGCATTGGAGGAGGAAGATGGTGAAGAAACCACTCACCCCATCACTACCATGGCTCTGCTTGAGCAACAGCCACAACACACTGGGCCCCGAGGGCAGTCACAGGGCCTGGGTGCCCAGAGGGCACTGGCTGCCCAGGGGCAGGAAAGGGAGATGCAGCAGACAGAAAACTGGGCACTGCACAGGCCACGTCTGAGCCATTGGTGCTGCCAAGCTCTCAGGGATCCCACAAGGCAGCTTCATTAACCAGCACCTGCTTCTTTCAGGCTTCTACCAGCCAGGTCAGAGCCAGTGCAGTAGAGGTCAACATGAGCTCAGTGACCCATTTTTGGCCCCTGCCACCCTCCTGTGTCCCTAGAGCACCCCTCCCCACATCCTCACAGCCATGCTGGCTGCGGGGCACAGCACTCCCATGGATCTGAAGGACCCACATCCCAACACATACTGTCCCTGTCACCCTCAGCTTCTGTCACCCCAGAGAGCAGCACTGCTTCAGCAATGGGCCAGGTATCAAACTTGGAAGCACTGAGCCCAGCTGGCAGCTCCAATCATCCCACCTCATAGCCATGATTTCTGTCACTGAATGAGTCTAGGCAAGTCCCCAGAAGTGAGAGTCACCAAGTTGGGACCCCAACATTTCAAAACAGCAGATGGGCTTTCTATAAAAAGCCCATGTCTGTGCAAACTGACACCAAAATGGAGAAGAGCACAGGCCAAGTGCAGCCCAGCCACCTATGAATCTGTCCCAAACACACACAGTCTCCAACAGGCTGTGCCCAAAGCACAGGGCACTAAGGGCAGTGCAGAGACACCCAGTTCCCCTCAGAGATTTGGCACTGCCAGCTGAGATCCTGGCAGACAGCAGAACAATGGGCCCCATGTTCCAGGTCACCTCACTACTGGCACTTTGTTTACCTGGCTGTAGCCTCACGTCTGGTTACAGCGCTGTGTTTATCCCTGGTATGGCCAACCGTGATGCTGGGAGCCAAGAATCCCAAACACTGCAAGAGGACTAATCCCAGTTTAGCTCTACCCCACGAGTAGGCTGTAACCCACTGCACTGCCCTTTTCACACTGCTGCACACAAGGCTCCCCACAGGCCACACGGATCCCTCCCATCCTCGGATCAGCCACTCTCACCTTGATCTGCGAATACTCTGGCTCAAACTGCTCTGTCCACAGATCCTGCTCATAGTAGTACAGCCCATCATTGATGACCTTGGCCAGCTCTGAGCTCATTTTAGCCCTGGAGGTGTGGTTGCCAGTCCGGTCCCCGCCGGGATGGCGGCGCAGGTACGGAGGGGTCTGTGTCACGATGAGGATCTTGTTCACGTCGCGGTCGTCGATCTCGTAATCCGAGTCCTCGTCTGACCAGTCGGTGAAAGTGTTCTTGCGGCCATCCATCTGCTCCATCTCCTCATCGAAGAGGAAGTCGAGCTCCTCAGGTTCATCTTGGTCCTTTTGCTTCTGCTGCTGTGGTGTCTTTGACTCCTCTGGTTTCTGCAGGTAGGGAGACAAGGGTAACACAGGGTAAAGACCAGACGGTGACACAAGACCCAGCTCTTGCCCCTTGTTTCTTTACTCCAGCCCATCTGGGGAGAACATTCATTTACACCACTGAGGAGCAGCTCCAAAGGGGCTCAGATGGACACAGGAGAGACTGGGACATCACTCCCAACAGACCCTACTTGACTGAAGCCTGTCCATGTATGATCCAAGTCACCCCAATCACTGGGAGACTCCCAATCCAACAGCTCCTACATCACTTACCTTGGGCCTGGCTGGGGAAGGTCGGGGTCTCTTCTTCACTTCAATCCATGTCTCTGAATCCAGGTCTGGCAGACTTGTGGACAGGCCCTTGGGCATTGTCTTCAGGTTACTGACCTCCTCTGTTTTGGTGGGGACTGGGCTGGCAGAACGTGGGGAGCCTGGAGCAGACTCTGGAGCCAACAAGAGCCATAAACTGCTTTAGAGGGAGGGAGGGAACCCAGGGGGCGTAGTTACAAATTACCCAACCATTCTGGCAGCATGGCACAGCCTGCAGGACTAACTGGCACACAGTGGCCATGGTTAACCAGCACAGTGCCCACAAGTGCTAGAGTGGGAATCTACAGTTAAGGCTATGATGCCAGGGTGGCCACAGGGCTTTGCAAGTGACAGCTTCCCAGACATACAAAGCCCTAAAGCAGGTGCTCTGCTGCTTTCTGGGAAACCTTCCAGAGAGTCTGAACCCAGATCTTCTCCTGTCAAAACTCTTATGGCAGCACCAAGATCTTTCACGTGGGCTCTCAGGCCCCAGCCTTGGGCTCCTGCCAGCCCCCATGGGTTGAGGTAACAAGAGCATGGGAAGCCCATGAAGGACAGAAGACCCTTCTGCAGCACTTGGTTGATAGCTCCACACCTGCTGCCCAATTTGTGCCCAGTATCTCCTCAGCCAGTAAAGGAAGGCTGGATTCACAAGTGTCCTCTGCTCTGCCCAGCAGCTGTAGACTATTTCCAGGCAAGCAAAAGAGACTTTCAGCAGGACTGACTCTCTCTGAATCCCTTCAGCCCTAACAGAGGACAAGCCAGTCAGTCTCTCACATTACCCTATACCTGGAGGCAGCAGCATTCTGGGAGTCAAAGGACAGAGCCCACACCAGTTCCCACCACCAAGCAGAAAGGCAATGGCAGAGCCCTGCCCTCAGAACACTCCTGACTCTCAGGGTCTCAGTCATGCTGCAGTCCCAGCACTACATCCCACACTTCCCTCCACATTCCCCCAGTGCTCACCAGTCTCCTTCTGGAAGCTCTGCCGGGGCACAAACTCAGGGCAATTGATGAACTGTGAGAAGTCTGTCTGTGTGTAGTCTGCCATAGGAGGGCCAGGCAGAGCCCATTTTTCTGGCTGCTCTTTTCTCCTGATCTTCTCATCCACGATTTCCACCACCTTGCTGTCCTTCAGAGCCTGGAACCAAACAGTACTTGGTTAACTTAGGGTCTTGCTTTGGCATATTGAGGGGGTCAGCCCAAGCCATTCCTCCCAGGGAAGACTAATAGGAGGCAGGAGCAAGTCAAGAACAAGAGAAGGCTCCACTTGCACCTCACCCACAGTGAACAGGCACTACACAGGGTGATGAGAGGCAGAACAAGGAGGAAAGGTCACCTTTCCTTGCCCTCACCTTGATGATGAGGCTGATGTCAGTGGTCAGAGCCTGCACGCGGTGGAAGCTGGCGATCAGCGTGATGGGCAGGAAGCCGTCCGAGTCCATCTTGCGGCGCAGGAAGAAGTCCCGCTCCAGGTTGTCCACACTGAAGTAATACTCTCTGCATGGACAACATGTCAGTGAGAGGAAGCCCCAAACCACCATTCTCTGGGCACCCCCAAGGAAATAACCCCCACATACACTGAGGGGAGCAAGCCTGGGGAGCCCAGACGTGCCTGGTGCTGGAAGCAAAGCACAGTCAACACATCAGCTCTAACCCTTCCCATAGGATTAGCTGTAGAGTCCCCACCACCCAACAAGGACAGGAGGTGGTGCTCACATCTGCCTCTTGATGTAGTCCTTGAGCAGCTCCTGGTCCACGCTGTAGAGCTCAGCACTGCTGATGTTGTCGAAGTAGTAGGTGATGTTGCTGGCGTACTTCTGGGTGCGGGAGCCATCCGAGCCCTCGAATTTCCGGTATCCATACTGGTAGTCAAAGTGCCCTGAGGGACACAAGGGTCAGCACAGAGCCCCTGGGGTCTGCCCTGCCAGACTGGGGTGGACTCCTGCACAAATACCTCCCTCTTCCTGAGGACCCCCTGGAAGCCCGCAGTGGAGCACCCACATCCCTCATCCTCCTGCTCTCTGCCTCTGCCACAGAAGAGCCAGGAACCCTCTTACCCAAGGGTAACTGGGCAGCCCAGCTGACACACAAAGGCCCTACACTGAAGCTGCATCACTGTTAGCATAGACACTGCCGAGTCAAATGTCAGGGCAGATGCTCTTTCTCACCCAAGCCATGACTCCTGCTTGGCTCTCAAAGGCATAAAGCCTTCACAGACTATCAACATGCTTCAATTCCTGCTCACAGAGGTGTTGCAAGGGGCAGAAAACATGAAAAAGAGCTTAGCCTGAGCAGCAGGAAGACATCTGCTTTTATAAAAATACTAGTATGAATTATTTGCTTTGTTAACAGCAGCCCAACTTACCGGCTGGAATGACCTGCCACAATATTCCCCTGTATCCCTGGAGTGCTCTGCCCTCCCCAGCCCACTTTAGAGCCCCAGGTCTCTCAGGCACACAGACACAGAGCTTTGCCTGCTGTGTCACTGTCCCTGCAGTCACAAGAGCACACACACAATGATCACCTCCTCTGCCACGGCCACGGCCCCTGCCCCGGCCGCGGCCTCGGCCCCGAAAGGTTCCTCGCACGGCCCCTCCCTCGCTCTTCACGCTGGAGGTCTCATCGTGGTCCTGCCAGCTGCGCTCGTGCTTGTTGTCGGGGTGCCAGCCTGCAGCAGGGGGAAGGAGAGGCAGGAGGGGTTGTCAGGGCATGACAGCACCTCCCCGGAGCAAGCCCGCTGCACCCGGAGCCCTCCGAGTGCAGGACAGTTGTCCCCTGGGCGGCAGGGCTCGCTCTGGCCCGTGGCCAGGCCAGGAGCAGGTCCCCAGCCCGAGCCCCCACCTTTGAGCTCGCTGCGGTTGTTGGAGGGGTGCCTGTGCTGCTCGTTTTGCCGGTTGTTCCGAGAGGCCGTTTTGTCCCTAGGCACCTCTGACTTCATGTCTATCTGCAGAGGGACCCACTTGTGTTTGTTGCCTGCAAAAGGATAGGGTTTGGGTGTGACACAGGTTCAGAGTGCATCTGCTTCCTCCCTCACATCCCTCACACGTGGAGGGGAGAAAGCAGCAGGGCCTTTTGGACAGACCCTGTCCTCTGACATCCCTCCAGGCCTCACTGGATATAGAAAAGCTCTGACCAGGACTCAGACATGGAGGGACATGAGTCAGAACTTGCCTGTGGCAACTGTCACAGCACTTGTCCTTCCTCTGGCCCTTTCTGCCTGCCCAGGCTCAGGCCAGACTGTGCCCAAGTGTCAACCACAGCTGACAGAACCCACAGTGAGGGGCTGTTCTGTGCCACCATGGAGCACATGGGAAGGCAGGCTCCTGCTCTGCCCCTAGCTGGGTCCTGCTCCACCTGCTCCCACCAAAATGACACATGAAGCCTGCAAACACCTTTTCCCACAGCTGTCCCTGCACTGGGATCATGTCCTGCAGCAAGGCCCCCAGGGAAGGCAGAGGATGCTTCCAGCTGCCTGAGAGTTGGGAAGGGGAAGAGAAGCTGAGCCTGGGGGACTGTCCCCACCAGCTCCTGCCTTACCTTTCTTCTTCTGCGCTGACTTCTGGTTGTCATCATCACCATTCTTCTCTTCCCCAGACTCATCAGATTTGGTTTTCAGGCTTTCTTTGCCATCGCTCCCATCCCCCTTTTCCTGCTCTTTCATGTCTTTCTTGACAGGCAGCTTCCGAAGGGACGGTGCTTTGTGTGGCTGCTGGGGACACACCAGTGCAGGAAAACGTGAGAGGTGGGAGTAGTGAGGAGCTGGATGAAGACCCCAGCTGTCCCAGCAGGAACAGGAAGACTTTTCCCTGGTGCATCCCTGCTCTGTACCTCCCAGAGCTGTCCTGCTCCTAGGGAAGGGCACATGGCTGAGTAGGGCAAGGGCTCATTGAGACACCAAGATGGGCTGACAGGGAGACCTCGTGCTCATGGACGGGTTTGTCCTGTAAAGGACCAGACTGCCCCAGTGACAAAAGGGTGAGTGACCACCTTGCCCTGACAGACAGCCAGAAACTAGCAGAGCAGCATCCAAAAATAGAAAGGTTTCAATAACACCCATGTCCTCAGCAGGGAGGAAGGGCTGAGCCCTTTCAGCACACCAAACCTTTCTCACCCATTTTCAGTTCCTCCTGTGGAGCTCCTGACCTTGGCCCAGTCCCTTCCTGCACAGAGCAGCCCTGAGGAGAGCAGATCTGGGAGCTGGCCTACCTGCTTCAGCCAGCCCAGGGTTTAGACTGGGCTCCAGGTTCCCAGAATAGCACTGAGGGAGGGAGGCAGCCCTAAAAGGAAATTCCCTGCACACTATTCCTGGCTGCCTCCGCACTGACACTCAGCACCCCAAATGGCCTGGCTCAGCCACTGCTTCCAGAGGGATAGGGAGGTCTGCAAGCGCCTTATCCTGCCCATCACAATGGTTCTGTGTTCTCACCTGGACGCTCTTGTGGGCTATTTCTCCAGGTGTTGGCCAATTTGTGGCATCACCGAAGTCACCAACCTTGTACCAAAGAGAAAGGTCCCGTTAGTGCACAAAGCTGCAGGTGTTCCCAGGAGCAGGAAGAACGCTTTCCACCCACCACTGTCCAACAAACAGCTGTCCCCAGAAGGCTGGAGGGGGACACCCACACTGCACATACACAACCCCTCTCCCCACCAAAGCAGGAACCCTGAACTAATTCCAAATAGCTGCAGACAAGTTGATGTCCATCAGACATTGTAACGAGGCTGCCACCACTCCTGCAAGCTCCCAGCCTCTCACTAAATATTCTGCCCCAGCAGCAGCAGCATTTGGCAGCAAGTTGCCCAGGGTAATTCACTCAATTACAGGCACCATCCCTTGGACAGGGAAAGCACTCAGTTTACAGCATTCTAAATACACCTGATGCAACTACATTCCACTGAAGAAGCTCTTCCAGCTATTGGCAGCCACAGACAGGCACAGCCCCAGTCAAGTGCCCAACTACAACCAACATGTGCTGCCAACAAAGCAAGGGCATGGTCTCAGAGTGGGTGAGAAAATTCAAGCAGGTGAAGGGAACTCCCTCATTCCAGTCACCCCATGGCCACACAGGGAAACATCAGCTACTTCTCTGCTGAATAAATGACCTGCTCACTACCATCATTTCTATCTCTTTCAGGTTTCAGAGGACCCGCAGGACAGAGGAAAGAAGTTAAACAGCTGCCCAGGTAACAAAGGAATCATATTTGGGCACAGAAACTCCTCCTTGCCCTTGTGGGATTGTTATTTCTGAATTAATTTGGAGTCAAAGGAATTTTTTATCCCTCAGGAGATCACATCTTTACATGCAGGTGCCATGCTCCTCTGCCCAGGAGGCAAGTTTCCTGGGAAAACCAATTCCAGTTCAGGGTCATGCCTGTTTCACAGAGAGGAGCACCATCCATCCCAGGGCCTTCCTTTCTCCAAAATGGAACAGAGAAGGAAAGCCCTACCAAGTTGCACATACATCTCTACTGGCTGCTGGGAGCCAACACCAACAGCCCCTGTCCCCAGCTGTGCCCCAGAAGAAACTGTCCCTCCATCACCACTGACTCCCTGGAACAAATTGCCCTGGTTCCTCTAGAGGAGTGGCTTTGTCTGATATCAATTTCCCTGGCTCTCTGTGTGCCAGGGAGGAACAGACTGCACAGGAAGGACAGAGCTGCAGACACACCACTGTCACACCCTGCCTGCACTGCAGGGCTGGGCAAGGGCTGAGCCCACAAGGAATTTGGGGTGTCCTCACAGCAGGGTGAGAGGTTTTCCACATCCAGGACTCCTCCAGGTGCCTCCCTGTTAAAAGGGAGGTGAGAAGGTCTCCCGTGACCTAGCTGGGCAGAAAACCAGTCACAGCAGCATGCAAGACCCCTAAAATGCTGAAGAGGAGATAGAGAACAAGGCCAGCACATCACCCTCTCCACAACCAAGCTTGTGAAGGGAGAGCTTTGCTCTCCAGACCCTCGAGAGGCTCATGCAGCACTGACAACTGCACCAGAAACTGGGGGCCAGCAAGAGGCGAGCAGGCACAGCCTTACCTTGCTTCCTTTCCTCTGTCTCGGGTTGGCAGCTCTCACCACTTTTGCTGGAGTTGTAAGTTCTGCAAGAGAAGGACAACAAAAGTGTTAAAACACAGCTGAGGGCTGTGAGTGGGAGTGTTGGCTCTGGAGAGAAGTGGGTAGGAAGCAAAGCAGCTCCCCCTTGAGCAAAGGAGGGCTAACAGGAAAAGGTAAACAGAAAACACAGCCAGCTTCTGACTTGAGTCTCAGAGCTGCCCCATTATTATCAGAGAACTCCTGACCAATCCAGGTGGCCCAGAGATGGACTTTTAACCCCATCCTGCTGCAGGATTGCAGTCCCTGCCTTAGCTCTGCCCTCCCCAGCCAGGGAGGAGGGGGGGCAAGGAGCTCAGCTCATGCTGCAAAGCACCCACAGAACAGCAAAACAAACATGCCCTTCAAAAGCCAATTCCCACCATGGCACTGTGAGGCCAGTGCTCCCCAGGGAGCAGAGCAGGACTCTGACAGAGAGATGCAGAAGTCTGTGCCTGCTGAATCCTGGTTTGAAGTCAGGCATCCCAGCAGGGACAGCAAGTTCAAGAGAGGAAATGTACAGAGAGAATGAGCCAGATACATCAAGTGCCTAAATCCTGCTACAGCTGAAAGTATTTAGGCACTGAAGCACCTCTGGGGTGTTTTAACACATCAGAGTGAGACTGTTGGGGTTCACACCACCGCAGACCTCACAGCAAGTCAAGATCTCAAGCTCACCATGGCCCATCTTGGCTCCAGCTCACACACCACCTCTTTACAAGCAGAAACAGCAATTCAGCTTGCTTTGTCCCTCAGGTCTGGCTGCAAGGTCTCTGATCAGGCTCACACAGGGCACGCAGAGACCAAGCAACAGAGCAGCACAGCTCTGTCCAACACAAACCAGCCCCACACGGATGAGGGTCTCCTCCAGGACACTGGTGCTCCACAGGGGCCACTGGGCCCTGCCCCAAAGGGCAGCCTGTGCCAGGTGCCAGGCTCCTGCAGAGAGGATTTCTGCTGACTCACTGGCTTTGTTTAGAAGAAAAGCAGCCCTGGCTGGGGTAGGGTGAGGGTGGGAGGATCAGCACGGGCTATCAAGGGATGCCCCAGGAAACACCCTGAGTAGCCTACTCAGCTCTGCTCAAAGCTGCCTTTGATCTCCTTCGAAAGGCTGGACAACTTTGCCTGGATGATCAAAACCTGTCCCCTTCTGTGCCTCGAAACCAGTGATTCATCCTGGCCTTGCTCAGAGCTGGAGGCTTTGAAGTGTCAATAAGGCAGAGTCAGACATGGCAGGACAGAGTCATGTGCACTCCCCTAGTTCCTTTCTCTATGGCTCCTGCATGGGGACTTCAACTCCAGAAGAGTCCAAGCTCTCAGCTGGGTGCCTGAACCTTCCCCTTTTCCCCCAGGAACTCCCCAACCCACCTGCAGTGCCTCCCTTCATGAGCAGCAGCAGTCCCACGTGTCCCTCATTTATTCCATGTGCACTTCATTGAGAATCCTGGCTCCATGGCACAAAGCTTGCCACAGGGCTTTTAAACTTCCCTGCTAGTATAGGAAGAGCCAGCGCTTTCAAAACAGCCCCCAAAATCCTCCACTCAATGCCCACAGATGTCACCAACTAAATATAGCTTCAAAAGGCACCAGGAGCTACAGCACAAACCCACAGCCAGCCTGGTTTTCCACAGACACAGAGCACCCTGCCTGCTCCAACAGCACTGATGGGACTGGCACAGCCTGATCAGGCTGATCTCTGGGGCTGGGGGACAGCAGGGACAGCTCTCTGTCCGCAAGGATCCCACCCAGGTGTCTGCTCCCACCACAGCACAGCCCCAGTGCTCACAGCAATGGCATCCAGTCCTTTCCTCCAGCTGCTTCACCTCAGGAGCCCTCAAGGCCATAGACGTTCTTGTGCTTTTTTTTGGGGACCAGTCAGAGAGAGGCCTCACAAGCTAAGCAGTGAAAGAGGATGAAGGGACACAGGCAGCAGGGACGGGTGCCGCAGACTCCATCATCTCTGCGGGGGAGGGGGGAGATTGTTTGAAACAAGTTCTGCTGCTTTCCTTATCTGCAAGATATGAACAGGGATCCCTTATCTCGCTGAGGTGCTGAGAAGACTAATTAGCATTTGCAGAGCACAGTGGAAGACAAAACACAAAGCAAAGGGCTGCAGTCCAGCAGGGAGGGAGGCTGTGGAGCATGGATGGAGGCAAGATCCAGCAATCCTAGGTGGAGACCAAAGCAGGAGACTGAGAGGCTGTGACTGTGCTGGTGGACACATGGCCAGACACAGCATCTGCTGAGCCAAGACCACAGCAAGCAGAGGCCATGCATGCCTGGCACCCTCCAGGGCACAGCAACATAACCAAGGGCACCAGCAACACATTTTGTGGTCTTCAGCTGAAAAGACCCCCGGCAGGAAAACCTCAGTGCATCAGCCTGGGAAGTGGAAAGCAAGAGAGTGCTGCTCATCCCATGCAGGAGCTCAGCACAAGCACTGAGGGACGCTGGATGCTGCCCTGGTTCACAGCTGAGCCTTTAAAGGCTGCTGGCAGATGTCTCAGACCTCTGGGTGTCTCACCACCCTCCTTTTGCATCTGTTTGGTGGCACTAAGTAATTTCAGTTGCACCAGCAGTGCCTGACCACCTCCTGAAAAACAGAGCCTCTCTGTGTGAGGGGACAGACAAAACAGCTGCAGCAGGAGCCAGGGCTTTAGTGGTGTGAGGCTGGCACGGGGACAGCGGGCAGGGAAGCAAGGAGCAGCTTTGCCTGCGGCCACAGAGCAGATGCTGGCACAGCCAAGAACAGAAAAGCAGGTCTTGAGTTTTGATCTGCTGCCCGCAGCCAGAAGCTGATCATTTGTCCAGCCATGGGGTTGCCCAGCCACAAGGAGATTATTCCTTAGCAACCAAGGGGACGAAGCACAGGTGGGAGCACCCACAGCAGCCCCAGTGCTGCTATCACAGCCAAACCCTTCCTGTGGCTGTGCCACAGCCAGAGCCCTCACTGGCTTTGGACACTCACTCCCAAATACACCTGACAAACACCAAGGGCAAGGCTGTGCACACACCTTGTGCTTTCCTGCAGCCCACACCTGGCTGGGGCACAGAGCCCTGAGGAGGGAGGCTCACAGGGGCATCCAGGTGAGCAAACCCCACTATCTGGAAGAAGAGCCTTTGCACAAGGACCAGACAGCCAGAGTGACAGCAGATCCACAGCTATCCACAGCTAAATACCCCTCCACCCAAACAGGGACATTTGACACAGGACCACGGGACCCAGTCAAGGAGACATATCTACTACCTTACCTGTGAAAATGAAACCAAACACACAGCAACTGGTTTTCCGCCTTTCCTTGCATCCAGTGGAATTTATAATGGAATTTTAGAGAAGATACATGAAGAAAGGGAATAAATCTGCAGTGCTGGGCAGAGACCTGGCATTACTGAAGAAATACCTGTACCTAGAGCAAGACTGCTGTAATGCCTGCTTCAGGTGTACCACTCATGTGCAATGCAGACAAGGGATCCATCAGCAGCTGGGACAGCCTCAGAGGGCAGCCCAGGCTCCCAGCAGGAATGCAGAGTCCTCAGCACTGGCACATTGTCCCTGACACAGCACCCCCTCCTTACCCAGCAGTCAGGTCGACAGGAAGGAGCCATCCTGCTCCCTGCTCCACAGCCTGGCACCTACCAGAAACTGCTGATAAAGGTGGTTCCAAGCCAAGAGCCTGGACTTTGTGCTGAAGAGGCTGAGGCAGGGGAGCATGCTCTGTGATGCAGGTCCTGATGGGGCTGCAGGAGCCAAACCAGTATCCCCAGTTTCCCCAGGGCCCTGTCAGGAGCTTGAGGGTGCTGTATAAGACAGACAGCCACATGCCCAGCGGTCCACCAGGATCCACTTCACTCTTCTGTCTCCAAACAACCCTCCCTCCTTCCCACACTCCACAGAACACTCCTGGCACACGTGAAGACTGTAAGTCATAACCAACACAACAGGACACCCACTCTGGCATCGAGGTTTTTAGGTGAGAAAGAGCAAGTGCAGCTTGGGCAAGGATGACCTGAGAAAAATGTTTTCAACTGTTTCTGTGTGGGATTACCTGTTTTCCCAGGAGATAGATAGCTCCCTTCAGAGTCATTTCGTGAGGGCAGGAGAGTGCCTGCTGGGGTACTGACACACAGGAAAAGATGTGGTGAAACAGCACCAACCCTCAAAGAAATTCCCATCAGACAGACCCAGCAGGCAACCTGCCACAGCCACACCTGCCAGGACCCCTCTGTGCCTGCAAGAATCCCCTTCCTGACCTAAAAATAAACCTAGGGAGCCAACAGACAACAGCTCCAAAGGTGCATCCCCACCTTCCCAACATGAGAAACTCAGGCCACCAACCCCATCCCTGTCCTTGCTCCAGGCCTCAAGCAAAAGCAATCTCTCTCCTAGGGTGGCTTGATCTCCACAGCAACAGGGGCATGACATGGATTCAGAGACTCTCTTGTGGCACTCATGCACTCAGCACAGGACTTGCAGTCTGAGCCTGCCCAAGCCATCAGAGGACACAGCTGGTGAGCTTCATGTCCACCAAAAGCACACAGGGACATTTGCAGGACCAGTCCTGCAGGCCAGATGTGACCTGCAAGCCAACAACAGTCCCTGCTCTCACCAGCGGCCCGCCTCTGGCAGACAGTGACAAAGCCCTTTTCTTGAGTCCATCCCAAAGAGGACCCCCTGAAGTTAAGGGCAGAACTCTTGGGGGATGGGCAAACACTTTATGCTCCTTTTATGGGTGCTGCACCCATTTCTGCATCAGCAAGAGTCTGTGGTGGGTAACACACCCTTGCTGTAAAGGGGCTGGGAAGCACCAGCAGATGGGAGGGCACCTCAGCCTCCCCAGGGAGACACTGGCAGCACCCCTGTGTGCAGAGAGGTGCAGTTGTCCCCAGAGACCAATCAGCAGATCCACCCCTGCCCTGCCTCCCAAGGAGCTGCTCCCAGCACAGCCTCAGCCTTGTGCCAGAGCTGAGATAGGAAACACTTGTCGCTGCAGCTCCACACACGAGCGGAAAAGCCTGGGATTTATAGCACTGACTGCTTGGCAGGCTCACATTTTGCTGAAGGCATCACAAGGCACACAAAGCCAGAAAGGTCCAGGACAGGCTCAGCCCACAGACTGCACCTCCTCTAGGTTTGCAGTGTTTTACAGCTCTACCTCCCACCAAATCACAGTTGCAGCCGGAGGCACATGAGCGCATGGAGGGAGAAACAAGGGAGCACTGCTTGGAGCTCTCGGGCAGCATTAAATGAGATGTTATCACAAGGACATCTTCCAGCACAAATGGGTTGGTGCCCCCACAACAGGGGCTCCCACCTGCTCCTGGGGACAGCAGAGAACCACAGTCAGCCCCACCACTCACAGCACGTGGTCTCGCAGCTCCCAGGGGGCAGCGTTTGGCCTTGCTTACAAAGGTAAAAGGAATATCTGCAACACCTCAGAAATATCAGAACTTTCCTGTACATGCAAGAAAAACTGCAGAAGAATGGTCAAGGTCAGGACCAAGCAGAAGACTAGATCCTTAAGGTGGATGCCTGAGCAGGATTCAGGCTTGTAAAGCACATGGGAAGCCTGCTCAGCTGGAGCAGAAGATAAGCTGCAGGTACCATGGCTCAAAGCCTCCCAAGCAATTTTCCACAGCTCCTCAGCAGAAGCTCCACTGTACAAGCCCTACTGTAACAGCAAAGGAAGCAAGGAGCTGCCTACACCTCTCTGCAATGTAAGCTCTGCAACTGCTGCAAAGATCACTCTCTAAAAATAACTTCAAAAAGGGCATCTGACAGCTCCATGGAGAGCATGAGAACACTCCCACCTGGGTGTCCTAGGCAGCTCCAGGAGCTCAGGAGTTTGCCCTGGAAAAGTGCAGGGAGGGAAGCTGGGGCACAGGCAGGTAGAGCCAGGACAGCACTGTCACAGGCTGAGTGTAGGCATCTGAGTTATAATCCCAGCTCTCCAAGCCCTCACATCCCTCAGCTGATAGTCCTGAAAGCCCCGGAAGAGGAGGAGCAGCTCAAGACATGTGCAGAGCCCATCTCTGCAGACAGCACAAATGGGCAGCACAGATCCTCACAGCAAGCAGGGGCTTCAGTGAGAACACAGCCCTCCTCAGGGAGCTGAGGAACAGCACTGCTCCTTTCAACACACAAGGCTGCTACAAGCTCTACACACATGCATTATCTGCAGGGTCTGACATTTATTTCCAGAGCAAATGAGGAGCAGGAAGGGTCTGGACTTACCAAAAATGCATGATCATCTTCACTGCAGCCTCTCAGTCCAAGACAGAAACTTCAACTTGTGACCAGCTACACTCCAGGAGCGGGTTAGGAAACGCCGACAAGCATTTCTAACATTAACACTGTCAGTGAGGGCAGCCTGGATTCTTCCTGCCACAGACAGCTGCTATTAAAGGTAGCGAATGAACTCCCTCTTAAGGGCGAGTGACATCTTTCCACTGCCTTTTCAAGCAAACCTCTTCTCTGAAGAGGATTTCTAGGAAACTCCTGACACACAATCCATGCTCACAGCCCTGCACACGATCCCTGAGATGCCAGGCACACACAGAGTGAGACAGCACATGAACCACCTCCCATCCAGTTTTCTACAAAAAAAAAAAAAAAAGAATCCTAAACTAAGGATTCTCTCCAGGGGAAACCAATGGTTCCCAGAAACCAAGAAGCATGGCACAGGGGACACAGCCAAGGTCACCCAGCTGACCAGACTTCAGAAACTGTCAAAATGAGGAAGCTGGGGTGGCTCAAGTCCCCACAGCTGCTGAGCCACCTTGGTCTCTCTGAGCAGGGAAAAGGTACCCACCACCCCTGCAGCAGAGGCTACTCCAGCACCAGTGCCTGATCCAGTACATCTGGTGCAGACATCTCCAGCTGGAAGAGCACGTCACCAACAATTCCTCTATCAGCATGGAAGGCAAAAATCCTTCAAGGACACCTGTGAACATTCAGGTTAAATGGTTCAGGGACAGGGGCTGGAAAAGCCAGCAGCACTGCAGGGAAAATGCTGTGTTAGTCTGGGCCCCTGAGAAAAGGCACGAGTTGATCCAGCTGCCACTCTGGGCACGAGGCACAGCAAGGACACCTCAGTGCTAGGACAGGAGGCCACCTGAGGCAAGGCTGCAGTGGCCCAGGGTATGCAAGTGAGCCAAATCATGGAGGAGATGGAGGTTCACGCCCTACCCCAAGCCAGCTCAGAGACCAGCTGATAGTTCATGGCCTAAAAACTAAAATCAGTGGTGGGGGAGAGGAAAGGTTGACATGAACAGGAACTACAGGACAGCAAGGGCAGACACCAGGCAGGACTCACAACTCCTTATAAAACAATAAAAAAAACCAACCCAGCCCACTCACCTTTGGGGACAAGTGATTTGCAAATTAAGAGGGGGTGTCCACCCTCCAGGAAGGATCAGGAGCAGTTTCCTCCGCTCCCTGCACCGTTCTGCCTGTTCTGCCAGGCTCTAATGAAAAGCTAGTTAACAGTTAATTATTACCCATTCAGACACACGATCCCCTACTCTGACTGCCGGCTGGGAGGGATAAGACAGTCACGTGATGCAAAAATCCCGACCTTATGAAAGCACGGGCAACTATATTTAGTTGGAAAAACGATGACCTAGCGAGCCTGCTCCTCCCTGGCCCCCCCGAGAGGAGCCGACCTGCCACCTCCCAGGATCCTACCTCCATGGCACCCGGGAAGATCCTCATCCAGCAGTTGTAATACTTAAAACAGGGACACCTGGCACGGTAGCAAGCCCTGTGTGCACATCCAGGCTATCCCGGGTGGAGGGGCCAGACCAGCACACAGCCCAGGCTCAGGGACCCTCCCTCCCCATCCTCGGCGCTCTGCAGCGGGTCACCTTGTCAGCAGCAAAAGCTGATAAGCACCAAGAGCAACAAACAGGGGCCTAGCCCAAGGTCCTGGACCTTATCTTGAAAGCAGGAGGCACACTGGGAACCTGAGCAGTATGACCAGCACAGGAGCAACGCTCCAGCTGCTGGCTTCTCCATGCCCAGGGCTGGTGATGCCCAGAGCTGGTGACAGCCCCCCTGGACCAGTCTATCCTTCTCTCCTCAGGTGACCAAGACAGGTGTGCTGAGAACAGAGTGGGAGCCAAGGCAGCACCACTGCTGTGGAGACACGGCCCTAGATAAAAGGTGCAACAACAAAATCCAAGAGCATCACCTGCTCCCTCTTCAGTGAAAGAGCTTCTAAGCAGAAGAAAAACAAAAAGCCTGAGGAGCAGACATCATTAATCTCTTGACATCAGCAGAAGGGTGCTCTCTGCCTGGATCCTGTTGTGGCTGACGAGACAGCGCAGCCAGCGGCACCCGTGGCACGAGGGAGAGGAGGTCACTGCATCGCTGTCGAAGCCGTGCTGACACCATCCCTTTAATGGCCGTCAGCCTCTTCTGCAGCTGCATCTGGGGACTTGGAAGCTGACAAAACCCTTCCTAGGAAGCATCTGGTACGTCTCACTGTAAATATTTAACAACAAAAAGACAGGAATTGAGAGCCAAGCGCCTGCAGAGAGACCCTCCAGCTCCAAGCATTCACACTGTCTAGGAGGAGACTGTGCAGCTCCTACTGTGCCAGTGGAGGGGGAGAGGGGTTGTACAAGGCAAAAGGGTGAACACTGCACAAAATATGCCTCTGGAAAACCTGTCATCTCAAAGGACAGAATGGGTTTCCAGAAAGGAGACTGATGTAATTCAAATAGCATCATTTTAAGTTCCTCCCGCTGTGATTCCTGCACCTTCCTGGCTGCTTTGGCAGAGGCATCCCTGCAGGACCAGAGTGTCCCCTGAGCAGCGGCCACTTGCTAAGTGACCACTTAACCTCGCCCTCACCCTGAACAGCTGCAAACCTGCCTCCCTGACTGCACAGAACAAGAAGAGACTGAGCAGCAGCTCAGCATGTGAGGTGGAGGAACACAAAGGCAGCACCGTGCAGAAATCCAGCTCCATCTCCTGGGGCAGGGGACAGTAAAAGTGATTTGGTGGTAGGAGCAGGTACAGTAAACTTTCCCAGGAATTTAGAGAGGTCATACCTAGGTCTCCCACTAAGCAAGGTGTCTCCATAAATGTGCTGAAGAAATCTTAGTCTCATAACCACCTAGATTAAACTGAACACAGGTATGGGGGCTTCCTCCTGTTAGTGAATCCAGAGCATTAAAATCATGACAAGGCACTCAAATATCCCTGTGATCTTTGAGAGCAAGCAGAAGGGCTTCTTTCTGTGCTACTTCAGGATTTCTGCACCTCAGCTGAGCTGATTTCAAGGCATGCTTTTCCAAGCAGAAGATACACCATCCTCACTTATGCCCCCCACAGTAAGCAAGATGCAGAGACATTCCAGGTTTTTCTAAATAACTCTGATATAGCAACTCTGAACTTCCTGGGCTCACAATCACATGAATCCTGCTGTATAAACCACTCTCTCTAATAAAGCTAATTCCAGTGCTACAGGTGGCTGCCTCCCATGTCAATACAGAGCATAAAAAGCTACAACACCCTAATCAGACTAAGTCTTCCCAAAGGAGTCAGGAATACCCAATTACAAAAGAGTGCAACATAGCAGTTTCCTAATTTAAAAATCCATCTCCCCTCCTTTTATTTCTAAAGGATTAAAAACCACTTCCTTGCAGTGGTAGTATCACCCTCATCTCTTTATGGAAAACTTCACAGCGTTTAATTCAAAGAGGCATTTATAAACTCAAGAAAGATATCTCAGACACTGCTGACAGTTGTACAAAATGATCAGGTCAGGGTGCAGCAGATGAAAAAAAGTCATCAGGAGTGGTGAAACCAAGACAGAGCATCACTTGCTGCTCTGTTGAACACCAGCGCATCCACAGCTGCACCCTGCAGTCAGCTCTGGTCTCTGGAATTCAACAAGGGCACAGGGCTGTTACAGCTGCTCAAAGAAAAGCAATTAAACCACCCAGAGGCAGCTCCTCGAGAGGTGAGACTAAAAAGGCTGGGATGCTCCACCATGGAGAGGAGGAGGGCTGGCTGCAGCACGTAGGAGGCCAGGAGGGCACAAGCACAGCACACTAAGCTAGCAGGAGATCCACTTGAAGTGGCAGAAGTATTCCCTTTCAGAGCAGGCAGCAAATTTGACATAGTAGCAAGTTCCAGGAGCTGAACAGCATCAGCTGCCTGGCAGAAGTTTGGTGTTCAGAGTAAAGCTGTCCACAGACATGCAGCTGCAAATGTGCCCTCCCAGTCCTCCTAAGCAGCAGAAGTGGGAATGTGAAAGTGTGTCCCTTAGCCTACCAAGCCCAACCCTGCATCTCTCAGAGGTGTTGAAGTCGCTCAGCTTTCTATCTGAACTCCAGATCACATGGTTTGAAATGGCTCCTTCTGAAAAGCACCCTACAGTTGCCAAATCCTGGTAGTGGGATGTGGGAGAGGAAAGCATTGAGGCACTGCTGTGCCAGACAGAAGGAAAGTGAGGCCTCTCTTCAACAGCTGCTTTATTTGCAAACACTATTAGGTAACTGGGACGCCAACACTGCTGTGCTCCCACCTCCATAGTGCTCCCACGTCACACGGGGATGATCCAGGCTGAGGATCCAGGCTGAGGGCAGGCCGCCACATCCCGGTGCTAACAAGCAGGAACACGCTCTGGGGCACACTACAGCTACTGTGCCTACAAAATGGCTGCATTTTGGCTCAGGCACCCCACCTATGCAATTCCCAACCCTGATACTGCGACTCAGCATCTTCCATCACTCTTCCATCTCCTTGGGAGAGGATCAACAGACTTCTCACCCAGAGGGGAAACCAGCCACAGACACACCTGACTTCAGAAGATTAAGCTTAAAAAACAGATCCCTGATACATGTGTGGGAGTTCTGGTGACCAGAGCAAATTAACTCATTCAATAACCTCAGCAACGAAAAGGAGGTGAGGGAGTCAAACCCAACAGCCTCAGGAATGCACAACAGCTCTGGTGGCAGGAGCAGTGCCACTCTGCCTTTGCCTGCTGCCTTCACACTTCACTGTGTTTTGAGATACCACAGCTTCCAGATTATGTTAGTGCATGGGAAGAAAAAGCATGGCACCAACTTTAAGGCTTTTCTATAGAAAGGTATGAGAAAGACTGCACAGTGTCTGTGCAACTACCATTTAGAGGAATCCTGTTTAAGCTTTAACTTATCTCCTAAAAAACAGACAGAATTGTAAAAAAAGCCCCAAGCTCCGTAGGTAATGTTTTTTGCAACACTGCTGACATGTAACAAACACTTTCTGAAGCGCTATCATTTGCTGCAGGCACACACTCATGCCCCACCCTGGAGGCAGCTGTGCAAGGTCCCCAACCAGCTGGAGAACAGAGGATGGAGTAGTGCCAAGCAAAGGACATCTCTGAGTTCATAGCACAGGCAGACAAAACCCAATACTCAAAGAAGACAGATATCCAGCAAAGTGGAGAAAAGCCTCCTACAAACTCAACAGATGGGAATATATCCTTGCTCTTCAAAACCCTAATATTTCACTCTTACATGTTAAGAAAGCAAGAAAATCATGAGGGGCTTACAAATGTAGAATCAAAGCCTTAATCCAGTGCATCTAGTTCTATGCCACGGCATTGGTAGCTGGCTAGAGCTCTGGAAACACATCTATAACTTCCACCCCTCTGTTCAGTTCAGCAAGTTGAATTACAGTGTCTCCCATGTTACACCAGACCACTCCAAAGCAGCAAGTTATTTTCCCTGAAATCAGCTTTAAGACACCAGAGCTGATTTCCATACTTCCAACGCCTCCACCATCAACAGTGATTTATCCTCACACCATCATCCATGAACTGGTGAAATGGGATCCCGTGCAAAGCCAAAGATGGCCATCAGAGGTGGACACAGTGACATGCCAAGTCAGCACCGACTTCCATTCCCAGCGCCTCTGCTATGGCACTACAGCTCTGTAACAACAGGCTCCCACTGACTGATCCTGGTATCACTGGTTAAAACAAACTTTTCCTTCATTCTTGGCACTTCCACATCAGCCTGGATGAGGAGCTTCTGGCAATTTGGGAAAGGCAGGAATTGAGATCATCAATATTTGCTTCTGAAAACTACATTACTTTCCTGATTTGAAACCTCCATCCAGAACAACCTCGCTCTCCCAGCAAGGCTGCACACACCACTGAGACCAGGAAGTTTTTTCTTTGCACTGATGGCAACACACTGAGCAACTTGGTTGTCCTTAACAGCAATATTCAACAGCAACACAGACTACAAGCCACGGGGGAGGTCTGTGTCTTCCCAAAGTACTGCAAAATCAAATATATATCCTCAGGTTCACAGACACATCCATCTGTATACAGGTAAAATATAAACAACAACAATCTGAGTTACATTTGCATCTTGACACATCAGTGTTTCCAATTATGTGTGATGAGCAAGACCTACAAGTTCCCAAACTCCTTCACCCTGAACATCCAAATTTGCTATGCTACAATGTATGGGAGGAAATAACCTTCTAGCTGTTTAGTCATCACTACATGAAAGCATAAAAGATGTCACTGCTATACAGGAATGACCAAATATTAAGAGGTTTGTTTAGGAAGTTCTTCTGCTTCGGTTTTTGGGTGGAGTTTTTTTGGGGTTTTGTTTGTGGTTTGGTTTTGGTTTTTTTCACATTAATGTCCATTGCATATTTCAGACTGTACATGGCATGTATCAGCCTTCTAAATCTGTTTAGAGCTGACTCTGAAGGAAGAGAAGTGCAGAGAAGGCAAGGGAGAAGGAAGTTTGAAGAGCTCCATTTTTATTTAATACATACCAGACTGGCCATCAGCTGGAAATATATCTGTAAAAGAAAAAAAAAAAATCATCAGTATTAGTTGCAGCTGGAGTGCGAATCATATTTAAAAGGTCTCTTCTCTCAATTTGTTTGCTTTAGCTAAACAGAGGAAGTATTTTCTTAGTATCTCAAGTTAAACATCAATCCAGTTTGGAACCCACCTCAGTTCAACCACTTGTTGTGAGAAAGATTTTGAAGGAGTCTGTGTTTACCTGAATGCACTGCTCTCATAAATAACCTTCTGCATTGGCTTCTAGCAGACAGCAGCGAGCAATAAAAAAGGTTGGTGAGACGTACAAAGACCCACACAATGAGCTACTTGGTGGCAGCCCACACTCCCCCTGAGCACCAACATCAGATGGAAATCTACAGAGAACATCTAACAGGGAGCACAGGTGGAAGCCAAGGCAAAAGCCAAGTGAGCATTCTTCTGATTTGTCCTTGGTTTTGCAGCCACAAGGGACATCAGCAGCTGTGCCTGGCTCTAACACAGCACCTACACCAGACACAAACCCCCATCACCAAATGGACACCCAGGGCCTTGGCACATCACCCATCACACCAGGAGAACCCCTTCCCTTTCCCAGCTCAGGAGTCTCTGTCAGCAGGCACAGGCCACTGCACAGGACAGATGGAGTTGGAGGGGTTCAGACCCCAAAACAGATTATTCAACCTCCCCAGACCCCTGGGTTCTTTCCAGTTAGAGGCCCTTCTCTTGGAGAGCCTTATGTATTGCTGGGAATATGTTCATTTAAGTAGATGGAAGGACCAGACTTAATTTAAGGAGCACACAAGACAGTGTGTGTGGAAAACCCCTGTTGATAAGGCTTCCCCAGAAGATATGAAAACAGTACTTTTGAGAGAGCAATACATCATGTTTTCTTCAAGGATCCTGGAAGAGGAGGGGGAAGGAAGGCTGCCAGCAAGGCAAGGTCCTCCTGGGACAGGGGCAGGCCCCTGGCTTCTGCTTATCAGCTACCCAAAACACACATTCAGCTGGAAAGTCACAAGAGTTGCAGCAAGGACTACCCCTCAGGCAGGGCAATGCTCTCTGGCCTGGGCTCAGCTCATGCAGAAGCAGCAAAAACAACCCTCTGCCAAAATAACTTCTATTTCTCTTCCTTTGACTTGCACCATGTTCAAAGCATTCTCATGGTCTGTGGGCATTTGAAAGCATGGTATCAAGGACTGCCCAGCACATCCAGAACAGTCTCCAAGCACCAGTTTCAATCCTTTGCAAGCTGCATGTTTTACTGCAATCCTCCACCAGCCCATGTCCCAAATGCATTTAAATATTTTGTATTTCTGTATAGTGACTGAGGAGCTTGGGCTTCTACATCAGTAAGCTGTACTTCATAGAATCATAAAATCATTAAGGTTTGAAAAGAATTTTAAGATCTCAAACAAGATATAATTTATTTCCCTACCTGGGCTTCTCTGCAAAGGAACAAGGTGGTAACACTGGTATCCCACCTGTTCGGATCAGCTGTACCAGATGCTACCAAAAACCAAAATAAATAACAGCTCCACAATGGCTGATAAAATAAATTCCTTTGTGCCAGTCAGGAATTTAGCAAAGCCAGGCTTTGGCAAATGTTCCCCTTGCTGTACCCTGAGGGGTGCAGTTCTCCACTCTGCATTCCTGCTAGGCTGTCCCACCAACTCTTCATCAGACATGCCACAGCAGAACCAGCCATTCACAATAGGTCCAGGCTCTAGACACCACAAATGCCACCAAATCAGGCACAGCTGCAGGTGACCCCTCAGCAACATCTCCTATCAGTCACCACCACAACTCCAAACTCACATTCCCTCAAGGTCTCCCCTCAGCTCACCGCTGTATTCCCCACTGCCCTGTCCTGCTCTACATGCACAGCAAGGCTCTCCTGGCTCCTCCTGAGCTCAGCCACAACTCTAGAGCAGCTCTGCCACTACATTTACTAGAAAAGCAGTGACTCGACTCAGTGGCTGAGGTCAGTAGAAAGCAAGGACCACGTGTGATGGTCAAGGGCAGATACAGCTCACACTCACCTCAAGAGGCTTGCCAGAGCAACTCCTGTCAAGGAAAGACACTTGCATCCAGAGCTCAGCCCCTTTGTCTGGGAGAGGCTGACCTTGTCCAACTCATCACACCTACGATTAACACAGATTTGACTCCAAGCTCTCCAGAGCACACTGAGAACACTGGGCTTGCAGGCAGCTTTCCCCAGAGCTGAGAGCAAGCACAGAGCAGTCTGTAGGACTTGCTTTGAAAAATGGGGCTGCTGGGAGAACACATCTGAAGCAGGGCTGGTCAGGGACCAGCAGGCAAAACGACCCTTTGGGACACCTTTTTCCCCTGCAAGCACAACTGACTTAAATTAAAAATTAGCCTGCCAATTAAGGGCAGCACCTCAGGTGCCCAAGAGAAGTCTAAATCAGGCAGTGCTTTCTTTTCCCAAGAAAGCCATGGTAGGGAAGCAGGCAGAAACATATGTGGCCAGCAGGTAAACCCCTGGGCTGCTCTCCAAGGAGCCCATCTCATACTCAGCAGGGCTGAGGCTGCCTGTCCAGGTCAGCTCCCTTCCCAGCCCTCCCAAGGCTAAAACTCAAACACAAAGAACCGAGGCACAGGGACAGGTTTTTTGCTCAAAGTCCCAACATAGAAAGGTGAAGCCAGCAAAGCAGCCCCACCAATTCCTCCCACCACACACACCTGCCATCTCCCAAGGCACCCTGATGCCAGGTATCCCAACACTGGCCAGAGGCTGCAGGACAATGCTTCACAGCAGCTCTCCACCATCCTGTCAGCCACCTGCTCAGCAGCAGGCAATCCCTACACGGGACCCAGGCAGTCCTGCCTCTGCCCGCAGAACACCCTCCCAGCCATCTCCAGCCTGCCCTCCAGGCAGCCCAGTGGGAAGGAGCAAGAAACAACAGTATCTCAATGCAAATGAGCAGACCCATGAGATTTGGACCCTACAGTCTCACACTTCCTCCTCTTTTTGCACGCAGACACTTTTGTTTCTCAGCATGCACCCAAAATCAGAAAGATGTGGTGTCTGAACAAAGGGACCCAGTGACCCATAGTCACGATGGGAACCAGTGATCTCTGCAGCACCAGGTACTCCCCAAGCCCCTGACTATTCTCCTCAGCCCTTTACAGAATCCATGCAGCCTACAATATCTGAACAGAAAAACACATTCTGTGAATCTTCATGTTATCAGCAAAGCAGAGTAGAAGATGAAGTGAAGGGGAGGAGGCCAGGGGTGCGCATAGCAGCTGTCAGGATGTTGGGACAGGCACAGGGCATCCCTTTCAGGACCACCAAGTGAGGGTGCAGATGTGGTACAGGGGTGCTTGCTCTGAGCACAAATGCCCAGACTTGCTGCACACAGCCCAGGAGATATAACTAAATTGAGGGCAGTCATCCTTATTTTAGGTGGTGCTGAGGATGGATCTCAATTTCAATTTTTGCCTGATGGTATTTTTACACAAAGGAGAAGACCATATGCTAAAATGGGGCATTTAGAGAGAAAAACTGATGCATACACACACATACCCCCTTCCCCAGGGGCTATCTGGCTACTGCTGCTATTCAGGTATCTGGGACAGGTCCAAAAAAGTCACCCCATTTATGAGCCCCCATCTCCCCTCCGCTGCTCCCTGAGGAAACACACGCCAACCACGCTTCTCTGCCAGCCACACTCACAGTGCTGAATCCAAACACCCGCACAGGAAGCCTGTCTTCTCCCAGCCCAGGAGCTACAGCTGGGAAGGGATCTCCACCACCCAGTGCCTGTCCCCAGCCCCCCTGTTCCAGTATGGACACTGCTTCCTCCCTGCAGGGCCCGGGAGGCAGCGGCTGAAGAGCAGCTCATTATCCCTGACGCAAGAGCAACGCTGACTCGTTATTACAGCAACCTGCAGCCATAACTGCCGAGGGGCCGCGGCTGCAGGCCGAGTGCCAGCAGGAACCAGCTCCCTACTGGCACCCCCCCTCCCATTATTACCCTTCTGCTCTCCCAACGGGGAAAAACGACCTCAGAGTGCTTTATGCCACCTGCCAGACACCAAAGTGCACTGACTGGTGGAGCACACTGACCAGTGTGCTCTGGGTGAGGGCTGTGCACGCACAGGTATGAGCACAGGGGTGACAGCCAGCTCCTCAGCTGCTCCCAGCGGGACATGGGCTCATCCATACTGCCACAGGAAAACACCAGCTGATTTGTTCTGGCTTTCGACCCGTGAAGTTGTAACCAAATCATCCTCCATGTTCTGCAGACAAAAGACTCGGACGTCAGCAAAAAAAATGACCTCTCCAAGGTCACAGGGGGACTTCGCAGCAGGGACGTGACCAGAACTCAATCACAATGGCTCGAAAGCTGCAGGGCTGCACTGCCTGCCCAGGAGAGGGCCTGGGGAGGGAAGTGCTGGTGGATGGCAGGATTGATCTGTATCTCTTCTCCTAACCTGATCTGCTGCCTGGCAGGGACAATCCAGGCAGGAAAAAGGTCCAAATTACATAGTCCAGCATATATTGCAAAGAGACCAGACTTGACTCTCTTCTCTGGCCCTATGCAACGTTTCAGTTCAAATCTGTCACCTGGCTCCCCCTCAGAGGCCAAGGCAGTGTCTGCACAGGTTCCTGAGACAGTTACAGGCCTCTTCAAAGCAACACTCAGCAGAGAAGGGGGTGAGGTCTGCTAGGGAAAAGCAGCAAAGCAAGAAACCCTAAACCCAAAGATTAGCATGGCCAATTTTATCCCTCCCGAGATCTTGTTCGCTTCCTGTTCCCCTCCTTTGTCACCTGCTGAGCAGGATCGGGGAAGGTCCACCTCTCAGTCATCCAGATTGTCCCAGCCCTCTCCAGCTGCCAGGTCGACGCTAACACCTCCCATGCCTCTCAACTTACTGTACGATATTTACCCCTCAAAGAGAAGCTGAAGCACGAGACAGATGGGTCAATCCTAACATGATGCTGGCTAGGTCCCAAGACACCGCTAAGGCCTGTGCAAGAGAAATGAAAAAAAAAAAGCTACCAAAGTTTAACCCAAATCATTTCCTCTGCAAATGTACCCAGACCACCAGTATCTGCTTAAGGGGTTTTCTGTTCCCTGCCCAGAGGAAAGGTTAGATTCGTTCTCAGGCACCCACATCACCTACACTGGCTCAAGAGCTGCAGCCACTGTGAGCTCTGACATCAATTTCCCACAAACCACACAGAAACAAATGCTTGAAATAGGTTTTCAGTGTATAAACAGCTGTGAGTTTGGTGAAGTTCAGCTGTGGTGACCCCGCTATCTTCACATACTTGAAAAGTAATCACAGAGTTTCAAGAGGAACAACCCTGGGGAAAAAAAATCACCTATTCCAAAATCAGAGCGTTACCTGGGATGAGTCCCTAACTCACTCCACACCACACACTAAATGAGTACCTCAGTGCTGATGTTCAGTGTCCTCCAGACCGAAGGGAGCAGGGCAGACCCAGCAGGGCCCTGATACCAGCTGGACACACAGTCACCAGCAGGACCAGCACTTTGCCTGGCAAAAACACCTTTCAGAGATCCACATGGATGGAAGCAGGTCCAGGTCTCTTCTCCAAGCACCAGAAATGCCAATGGGGTTCTGGGGAACCTGACCAGAAGAATGAGAGCTCTCCAAACAGACAGTCCTGCAAATCCAACACTCACACATGCACAGGCACACAAGGAATAACTGGAAGGTCACAGGCTGTTGTTTCTCCCATCCACTTATCAGTGCTTGCACTGGAGAGAACAAACACTGGGTGTTCTCTCCCATTAACCCCTTCCCCTCATCTCCAAAGTGGAGAAGCAGCAAAGTTCTGCTGCTCCAAGCATGAATCTCAACTTTCCTGATCATGAACTCAACAAGGGGCTTCAGAGAAAGTCCAAGGCAACTTAAAGGTGCTTGATTACTCTTCCCATGGAGCAGCTGGCGACCCATCTCTTTGCCCATCATCCTTTAATCACCAGTAAGCCTGGAGTGATACCACTGAAGGCCTTAGGCCCTCCAGGAGAGCAACCCTACATGATTCTGGTCCAAATGATCACAGTCACCCTCCCCAAACTGCTCTTTAAGCCACTGGATACTGAACAGACACTAAAATTTCTGGCACAACCAAGCAAAATACACATCTCAAAGACTCTTGTTTAAATACAGGAGCCATTTTGGTATGGCCCAGAAGCCAGCTGGATCCTGATACAGGATAATGTTTCCCTCTGACAGGGTTGTCACTCTCAGTGCTGCACTTTTCTGCTTGCACATCAAAGACAGACCCAAACTCCAGCAAAGCCTTGCCCAAGGACAGATCTATCTCCATACAAAGGAGAATCCATTAATGTACCCAGAAATCCAGCATCTCCATGAAAGAGGATCCCACCTCACCTCCCCAAAAGCACCAGTATCATGGTAAAGCCCCACAACATCAGACAAGGATGCCATAAATCCCTATGAAAACCCCACAAACTGAAAATGGCAAGGCTCTCTCCACCTTTGGGCTGCAGGCAGAAGGCTGAGCAGGGGGCTGTAGGATACATAAGGCAGCACAGTGAAGACAACATAATTAAATCTCTTAACTGAATTACAAATCATCAGACACAGTCTGAGGTGTTCCCTCCCTCTGGCCTAGGCTATCTGCTTGGTTTTAATCAAGCACAGCCATTCCAATCACCCTCCAAACTCCATGCTTGCTTGGTTACACTCACTGCTGACAATCACATCAACTCAGATTTCACCTCCAACTGAAGCTAAGAGGGTTATCTTACTGCAATCTGCCATGTCTCCACCAAATCATCTTCACAATTGTCCTTACAGGTTTAATTTTACAATTTAAAACCGTGGCTCATTTACAGCAAATTCCTCCCTGTAGAGTACGCAAACGTCACATTCATCATTCCACAATTAAACAAAAAACCCAAACCAAAACAAACCAAAACCTCCCAAAAAACAGCAACAGTGAGCTTGTAGAGCTCACCTGAGACTGGGAAACCAGAAGTCCCCTTTTTGTTCAGCTCAGTGCAAGACCCTCTGCAGTGGCAGAGGATTTCTAAGCACTCAGAAGATGCATGAGATCATAGCCGGTATTCCCCAGAGCTCTCAAGGTTGAGCGGGGAGTTGGGAAGTGAAATTCAATAGGATTACAGACAGTGAAGCCTCATGCTTTGTCACCTGAGCACATGGTGGAGACACCTCCGTGATTCGCTCTTCTCTATTGCTGGGTGGAACCTCGTGCACAAATCCCATCACTCTTCTGTTTCAGTCACAATAAAAACCTCCTGATGACATTTTTGGGATGTGCTTCTCCACATTTCAGTATCTGCTGCTACAGACACATGATTTCTCAGCATCACACATACTGGTGTCACTCCTTACACTTAATTCTTCATTCTGTTTTTCACTCTACTTTTCCCCTTCGCACAGCCTTGCAGCTGACCTGCCGACATAAGCCCACCTGGAGGTAACAGAGCTAAGGTAAAGTGCTTCAGTCACTCCTTTAGGTGTCTCTTTTTGTGCTGAATGAGGCCAAGAGAATTGCTTTTTGTTACTGTGGTTGTCTTTATTTCCAGTAGGCTCGTTCTGTGAGGTCAGGAGAGCTGACACAGACTTTTTACTACTTGGAAGTGTAACCTTTCCAGTTACAGCAAAGGCATAAAAACTGCAGAGAATCCTAAGGGTCTTGCAGGAATAAACTCAGTGCTTCTTTAACAACATATAATAAAAAAAAAGGAAGATGTGACCTTGGAGAATCCAAAGAAATTAATTTCCTGTAGTTTAAGTGAAAGCTGGCTTATCAGACATTTGAGTGTTGCTTATTAACTGTGAGCTCTCACTATTTTATTCTGCCACTAGCTCCATCATCTGCAAATGTGCAAACCAGATAGTTTGGTAGCTAAGACTTGGGAAAATAATCACTCATTTACATCACTGACCAGAAGCTTTCAAAAGCACAGGCAAAGAAAAACAAAATAAAAAAGGCTGTGTGATTTAGTGTAGAGGTTGAATACATATCACAAATAATCTCCTTTAAAGAAAATGCTCAGTATTTAGCAGCATACCCACCTCTGAGTTACGAGGCAGGTAAAACACCAATCTCCCCACGCACCTTTTCTCTTACTTTCCCATCCACAAAACTCTACCCTTTCCTCGTTTTTGTGGTTTTTCCAATTTCATACTTGTTTCCCCACGTACTTAAGCCAGGAAAAAACTCACCCCTTCTCTCAGTTTTTTTCAGACTCCTTAAAAGCTACCTCACCCAGCCCTGAAACCCCCCTGTTCTCTCCATGCATTGAGTCAAAGAAGTCAAATGACTACCAGGAAAGGAGAAGCGATAAGAGCCCCCCGCGCCCGGCTCCCTCCGGCGCAGCCATGCCCTGCAGACTGCAGAGTCACTCTGCAGGAGCTGCACACGCCGCTGCTCAGCTGGAAAAACGTGCTCAGCACTGCGCCCGGGACAGGCTCCGCTGCCTCCCCCGAGCTGTGCCCCCATACCTGCGCCGGGGAGAGGCGAGCACCCCCGTGTCCCGCCTGCCGGACCCCACCTCGGGCTCACGCAGCCCTCCCAGCCAGCAGGAAGGACAGACAGCACGTTTCCGTCCCCTGTCCAGCTTCCCAATCGTGCTTTAACTCTGCCTTGTGTGTCAAGGAGCTTTAACTCTGCCTCGTGTGCCAAGGATGTGTGCAGTTCATGAGCCCCAGCCAAGCCCCTCATTTCTCCCGGTTGCCCCCCAGTTGCCACGGTCACAAGGGATCGCTGACAGAGATCAGAGTGACACTGAGGAGCACCAGAAATGCTTCTCCTACATCCTCCTCATGGGCCAGGGCTGCTTTGGGGAGCATGATGGGAGCGGAGAGCAGCACCTGCTAGAGCACTAGGTTGCAGACCTGTTCCCAGCCACTTCAAGGGTGTCCAGCAGGAAGCAAATGCGCTTCCCCAGGAGCACAGGTCAGGGCACGCTGTGCCCGCCAGCACATTGCGAGTGTCACACGTACTCTTGAGGAACCAGAGAAACATTTTCTAGACCAAGAGAACAAAGGGCATTTGTGTCACCTCTGAGTGTCACCACAATCAGACTGAGCGGCATCACACCAACAACCACCCCCATTGACCACTTCTGAAGGAAATTAAGGTTTCCACCTGGCTTGCTGTGACAGAGCACCCAACCCAGCCAGGGCCACCATGATCACCTCCAACACACCATCAGTCTGCAGCAGAGAACTCTACCAAACCTTATGGTTCATCACCACACAAAGGAACAAAGGACTCAAACCCACAAAATAAAAATAAAATCACAACCACTGCAGAGCACTGAACCCTGCTGTGTGTTCCCGTACAACCCTGGAACACATGGAAGCGTCAAGGGAAGCTTCTGCTCCTAAGTCAGCTTTGCTCCAGAAGGACTTTGAAGGTAACTCACTGATAAAGCAGGCATTAGATGAGCTGGTTCCCAACCCTTCCTCCTTTCTCCTTGCATGTCTCAGCAGAACATCCCCCAGCACACACAGGTTTAATGCTGCAGGAAGAGCTCTTGATCCTGGCAATACCCACAGTGAGTGTCAGACCAAAGCTGGGCCGAATGACCTGCTAAGGATGGCTCCAGCAGCTCGACCAGCACCACCAGCCTGGTGCAACACTGAAACCAGCAGAGCCACAACATATCACACACCAGTTTGCTCAGGAAAGGCAATCCACCCACGAAGTCCCCCAAACTTCAGTACAAATGTGTGCTCTGATAGAGGAAAGTTCAATTAAGAGGATCTTCTGGGAGCCTCCAGTTACAGGATGAGCCTCCCTTTAGAAACATGTTGACACTTGACCACAGTTTCCACAACTTTTCCCAAAAACAAAAGTTTATCTTGCACAGCATTAGAACTGCTATCAGCAAACCTATTTCCACCAAACGCCTCGTGCCAGTTTTTGCTCCACAGCTGTGCAACACTCAGACGCACACCCACTTC
The DNA here is from genome assembly GCA_013400635.1 of Hypocryptadius cinnamomeus. Classification (NCBI taxonomy): domain Eukaryota; kingdom Metazoa; phylum Chordata; class Aves; order Passeriformes; family Zosteropidae; genus Hypocryptadius; species Hypocryptadius cinnamomeus. Next base: position 8,186 of record VYZP01008797.1, on the reverse strand, counting down.
TCTGTTTGCCAAGCAATCCAGACCGACCCTGACCCAAAATTTTCCCCACACAGAAATCTGGTAATTGATTTATTTAAGGACAAATTCAGTTGCCATTTGTTCTGGTCACCCATTAGCATTACCTAAATGGACAAGTAGCTCTAAGTTCTCCCAGCACTGCACCAACTTCTTTGAAGCCCTTCTTTTCCCTTTCATCTGACCTCAAGTCATGCAGCTGCAACATTTGATACAAGATATTCAGATGAACGAGTTATTTCAATGCAAGGAGACAAGTCTCCCAGCTCCACCATTCAGACCTCACTAACAAGGACCTGGACCTGCCGAACGAGTGGAACCAAAGCCCAGTTTCAAGTGAGAAAAGGAACAAATGCAGAGCCAGCCATGCCAGAGACCACAGAGTGGATCCAGAGATCCACCCAGAACTTTAGCCAACCCCAGGAGACAACTTCTTGGCCATGAAAAGCTCCACCTAGACAGCACTATCACCATGGGAGAGCTCAGCAGGTATCACCAAGGTTGCATCATCTCTTTCCCCAAGCTCCCTGTGCACACAGCAAGCCAGGGATTTGTCAGAGCCAGCAGTGTGGAGACTCAGGCCCTTGGTAGGAAGTCAGCAAAGGCTTCAATGCTAAGATGACCAAAGGATAAGTAACACATTAAAGACCATAATGGAAATGCACATTGCGGTTGGGAATGAACAAAGCTCCTCTGACCCAACGGGACCTAGGGTAAGAGCACCTGTAATAACTGTAGGGATTAAAACATTCAGCCTGGTCTGAACAGCAAGCACAGCTTTCTACTAAAATGCCCAGTCCTTATTTTGCCAAACAAGCACAACCACAGACAAGGTGCTGGAGATTCATTACGGTCTCAAGTATGTAAAGAGCAACCTAACTCTATCCAAGTCTGCATTTGGCATTGCCCTGAAGATAATTTCACACTGTTTGAGCACAGTAAAAAATCCGGTGTCATAATTTGGAAGGGAGAGCAGAGCATTGCAGCCCCAGTGCCCCCATTTCCAGCCCTGCTTTCTGAACTCCATTTGTCTTCACATCCAAATGAAGTCCTTCTGCTGCCCCAATCGTGGTAGAAATCTCCATGGCACGACGAGCAACATAAAGTTTAAAAGAAGAGTTCTGAGGGTAAGGAGATGGCTGGCGAGAATCCTTCAGCAATGCCTTGGACCTGGAAATCTGGAACTGGAGGTCGCAGTAGAAGCAGGCACTGAAGGCCAGCAACCAGGGCCAGTGAGTCAGCTCCCAGGAGCTGCGCTGCATTCCCCAGCCTTCTCTGCCCGAAACAAACAGTGCAGAACAGGGCAAAGGTCCAGCACAAAGCTGAAGGGCAAAGGTAGGTGGGGGAGGGAAAACACTAAGCCTCATGGTTTTTTTGGAGCAACAAGTTCCAGTCATCCTCATCCTCCCCAACAAGATGGGAAGAGTTACTCAAACGTGAGTTGTGGGATTGGAACAAAACAGGAGTTTGGAGAGGAAACTTGGGGTGGTGGAGGGGAGGCCTCCTGCTGCGATAGCAGCTCTGTTGCAACAGCCAGAAGAGCTCCAAAACTACATGCCACGACAGAGTTAGAATTGCCCAACACTTTGGAAATAGGTGTGTGCAGGACTACCAAGCTGGATACCTGAGCAAGCAGATGTGTGTGTCTACTCCGAACACGAAGAAATGCCAATGGTAAAACAAGCTTCCCATCCATCTTATCTCCTGCACTGGAAGCTGATTTCAAGGAAAGCCCTATGGGGAGTTAGTCAGCAAGGGGTGAGATGCTAATGAATCTTCTCCTGCCTTCTCCTCAGTACCGGTAGCCAAGTCAGACTCTGCTGGGGCATAAAGCAACACGCACTCTCAACAATAGTCAGCTCACCCCTGGTGCTTGCTGCTAGCAACTAAGGTGTGCCTTCTGGAAAGTACTGCTTATCCACCCAGCACATTTGCCAAACAGCATGCAGGAAACTCTACTCAAGAAATCAAAGTACCTCCTGCATCTGCACTAGGAAATACACCGCTTTCCCTGGCCGAGAACTTACAAGGAGAATTTTAAAAATTAGTCCAGGAAAAGCTGTGCGATTGCAGTGCCAGTCATAAAAACCTGCATGTTCTTACTTCCAAGATGTAAATGGCTTTAAAAATCAAGAAGTGCCAAGTGCCTTGATGCAACATTTCTTGAAATACATCCAGCAGGTTTTCAAAACGGGGTGCTGTTAACACCTGTCCGCACCAAGGCTTGCATCAGCATCAGCCCCGGTGCAGGGCACAGCGGAGGAGTACAACATGTTCCAGAAGGTCGAGCTGTTTTAACTGCAAGCCACACTTCTCATCTACAGAAAAACTGAAGAAAACACTTTGAATTTGGTTTGTAGCCAGTAGTGCAAAGCTGGTTTTGCCAGAAAACGTTTCCTTCACTACCACAGACACGCATACGCTACCATCATGTGTCAGTCAGGCTGCTGGCTGCATTTATTTACATGATAAGAAGAGAACATGTAATAACAAGGGCATGGTCACACAGACCTTGCTACTAGATCATTAGAGAGTAAAAATGAGGCATCATTACAGCTCTGCAGCGTCCCTCACAAGCAGTCAGCAGTGTCAAGTACAAGCCTTGCCACATGGGACAGGACCATGCGTACCTCAGGACTCAGAGGATCCTCTCTCTCCTCTGACAGAAACACACAGGAATAAAAAGGTAAACTGCATCTTGTCAAGAGACCATGAACATTTTCTGGTGTGCCGCTTCAGAAGAGCCTCAGCCTCCTCCATTCACAGCATCAGCAGTATCACTGGCGTCTAACTCGACCTAATGGGTGCCTCACTTACTGCCAAGCCATTGTGCTTTTGGGAGGTTAAGAAGCAAGGAGAGGCTTCACTTCAAGAGCCCTCCTTCCTGAAAAAGCAGAAAGGTTTGCTCGAACATCCTATTATATTACAGGCTTTACTGCCAACTTTGAGCATAAAAATACTGCAGCAGGTAGGCAAGGCACAAGCTTCTAAAGGTAAATCCTAATCCATGAAAAAAACGACCCTGTTCTTCAGTCCCTGTGTCACGCCCCAAATGCACTCAACTAGCCCAGCTGTGGCAAGTCAAACAGTTCAAAACAAGCTGGTGTTTTGACCACCTGGAGGTGGATTTGTTAAGCCCTTCCCTATCCATACTCCAACACAGCAAAAATTCACCAAGATCTTGCAGGTGGCTGTTTTCCCTGAACTCAATGCTTTTACTTTTATAAGCACCAATTCCAATGCAGGCCATTACAGAATGCGTGGACACCTATGGAGAAGGTCTTGTCCATTAAATCTGCTCTATGGGTTTCTAATTAATATAACCATTATAAAAAAATTAAGGCTTTCAAAGCCTGTAAAACAAGTCATAGAGGGATCCCTTTATCTTTACAGAGCTGTCTGCACTACGCTCTCTGGTCTCCTCACTACCTCTGGTGGATCAGGGCTGGAAACATTTAGTATCTCCAGCACACAAGCACTGCACTGGGAACACTGCTGGATTATGAGCAAAGGCCTCGCAAACTCTGCTGAGAACCCAAAGACTTCCAGTAGTGACTTTCCAGAGTTCAGAAGCTCTCAAGCCACTTCAAGCATAGAAAAAGAGGCACTTTTCTTGGGTGATCCTCCTGGAGGTCACTGCAACACCACAACGCAACAACTCGCCTCACCAGCTGATTCTTTCACACAAATTCATGCTCCAGATCTTTTTTGGTAAGTGCCTGCCAAAACAAATCCTCCACCCAATGAAATGAAGACACAACATGAGCCTGCAAACTCTCCAAGAAGGTACCTGGGCGCAGGGCTGCCAGGTAAGGTCAGCTGCCAGCCTGCCTCTCGTGGGAGCTCACCAGCCGTGTTTATTTTACACGTTTTCTCTTCTGCTAATGAACACGCAGCAAAAGAAACAATGGCCCAAGAGAGGAGAGCCAGGCAGCAGCACTGGGGGCACTGCTGGAACCAGTCGCTGCTGCCAAGCGTCCCAGAACACACCAGTAACAAATTCCATTTTTTAAACACCTTTGGGAATACAGAGACAACTGTGCTGGGCCCAAGGACAATTCTGAGTGTTGCAGCATTAGTCCCTTACCCTACAACTGTGTGGACACGCTAATGACACACCCTCACTCTCTCCCTCAAGTAATCATCCCAGGAGTTGCAAGGGCCCCCTGCTTGTGTCGGGCAGCTTGTGTTGGCAGCAATGAATGTGGACACTCCTTACACAGGAGACTCAAACAGGAACACTCAACCTTGCAGTTTGCATTTTTTGTTTTTTTTCTCGGGATCGTTATCTCAGAAGGCATCACAATAGAGTGCAACCTTCACACAAAGGAGCGATGTGACCAGTTTTGTGTCATAACACACGAGGTGAATGCAGACAGCGACGCTGTCCTGGATTTCCTTAAGCTTTGCTTATGTCCATGACTACAATGACAAACCACCAAACAATCCAAACACAGACTTCTACCCTGGCACGATTAACTTGTCCTCTATACTTCCCATTAAGATGACAGCTTTCCAGGTGGAAATTGCAGAGCTGTCCATCTCCCAAAGATCAATAACTCTGATGAATCACCATGCTAGGTAGTAACAGTTCTTACAAAACACTGGCACGTACAGTAATTTGGAATCTGATGGCACATGTGGCAGCGTGATCTCAGAGCTAACAGAGACAGGTAGAAAAAGATTAAGTCTTTCCCAAACAAGACGCTTAGTGAAAACTTCTGTGCTTTTCTCCTACTCCCGATTCACTTGAAGCAGGTACGAGAGGAGCACAACACCCATCCCGACAGGCGAGGAAATGGTGCTCTGCAGTTTCAGCCTTTGCTGACGACAGCAGCGGGTTACAAGCGCGATTTGGACAGCGCAGCCCCTCCACTTCCCTTTTCGGGGACCCCCGTTCCCCAGCCGTACCCCTAGCCCGGAGCAGCGACCGCACCGGGCAGAGCCGCGCTCGGCCGCGGCCCCCGGCCCCGCGGCCGCCATGAGTCGGCAGAGAAAGGCGGCGCGGCCTGCGCGGGGGAGCCGCGGCCGCGCACACGTGGGCAGCGCAG
>VYZP01008796.1:1436-18577 GCA_013400635.1 Hypocryptadius cinnamomeus | reverse complement strand
TTTGGGCTTCTTATGGATTTCATCTCATACTCTCTAACTTCATTTTCAATTGATGTTTTTCCCTTTCCTAATCTAATCAACTGGTCAAAAGCATGATGGGGATTTGTAAAATTTGCACTGCAGAAATATTTGGTACCCATATACATTAATCTTTATATATATACACAATACAGCCTTCTATAAATGTTTAAGGACTAATTTAAATTTAATTATATCTCCAAAAAAAGCCCCAACACAGGCTGCAGGAAGAAATTCACCAAGTACAGCAAGGTCACATGGATATCAGAATGAACAGTTGATTTCTGTAAACCAAAAGGTGTTCAGGACTTCCATTTCCACAGATAACGTGCTGACTGTCCATTGCCAGAAGTGTTTTTACTATTTTCTTTGTAAAAGACTAGCCCATATTACATGGTTAAAATTCAAAACTAAGTAGCATCTAAGAAGTAAATTATCAGTCTGAAAGGTATTACTACTGCAATCACGATTTGTGGTTTGTTCAACAACTTTTTTTAAGATTTTAAAAATAACTCCAATACTAACCAAATGTGTTATTCATGTGAGTGATCCAGAAATTTTTAAGAACCGTAATATAATTCAGAATACAACACAGATCCATCCATATCCCATACAAAATATTGAGATGCTTAAAAGGGGCAGTTTGTCATTTATAGGTGGTGGTGGAAACTCACAAAATAAGAGAGGAAACAACAATTTGAACATCATAACACAGATGTTGGGCTATTTTTTAGCTCAACTTATATTTTCTTTTTTCTTACGTTTTCACTGTCCAAATACCTGGGAACAAGGGGAAAATGTATTTCTGGGTGACCCATTTACCATCAGAGTTACTTAGACATTATTGAATTCATCCATGTTAAGCAGCTGCATTATTTGCAGTTTTGGTTTCCTACAGTGTTAATTCTCTGATGAATTAAGAAAAAACAGTAATGAAATAATGCATTTAATGTTTCTCTCCTAATCTTTGGACTTACACTCCTTCCAGAAATAGTTGGGAAAAATTCCAATACAGTGAATACAGTAATAAATTACATTTCATTTTATTTTAAGGATGTGCCAATTTGACCAGCCAGGGATAACAGAATCATAATAAATATGCTGTTAAGAAAGTAATGCAGCTTACAGCCCCACAACTTAGTTCCATTAAGGAAAATGAGGAGTAAGCCAAGATGGTTTTAAATGCTATAACAAATGAATAAACTAGAAACTAAAAATCAACTTAATTAAGCACCAGAATATCCAGAATACTAACTAGAGCCACCATTCTTTATGAGTCAATGATTCATATTAAGAACTGTTTGGAAATTACATGCACATATGCTTTTTAATTCAGATTTTTATTAACTCACTACTAGGAGTATGTTGCAGACCAATATAAGAATCAAATTGTTTACCATAAAACGTACAAAAAAAAAAATCATTAGCATAATTCTAAAAAGGAAAACAGAAAAAAAAGTGCTACATCTGCACATAATTAGATCACTCTGGGTTTCTAGCTCTCATATAAATGCCACTTTACATTTCAGACGACACCAGCAGTTCCTCTCTCACAAACCAGTTCATGGAACATTATCTCAAGGAAGGCCAGAAGGAATAAAATGGTTTGGATGGAGAAGAAGGAAGAGAAATTTCATATTTCTTGCTTGTTTTCAAGACTTGGTCAAAGGAAAGAAAGTGCTTCTGTGAGTGACAGTCAGGCCCAGACACAGCGGCTCTGTGAGGCAGGGAGAAGGTCACATTTACATGCAGGGTTACTCTGATCATTCCAGATGGCTGGAGCACTCTTTTCACAGAGCACTGTGTGTTTAGAGGACAGCACACTGGGAACTTTGTATGGTAACTCGTGTGTTACAGACCTCAAGAAATTCTCAGGCGTTTCTGAAACAGTGTCCAATTATCCTGGCAGCAGAAATCTAACTCAATCAACTGCAGCTTGGATTATCCATAGAAGGGTATTGTTCCTTTATGGAGAACACAAGGCAAATACTCAAGATGTTCTCTACTGAGGCTACTCATATTGCATAACATGCTGGAGTTTTATGTCACTTATCTCTAAAACTGGCCTAAAAAGTAATTCTGTACAATGAAATAGTTAATTTGTGCTGCCTTCCCTTCCACAGAGAACTATCTTTATCACACCCACTGACTTCCTTGACGTGTAATACACAACACATTCAAGGAATGCACCTTGCATGCAGAGCTCAGAACTGTAGGACAAAATACACTGAGGGGGTGCCTGAAGGCAATTTGGAAACACCCTATTCAACACATGTCCAGCCAAAGCAGGCTGCTCAGGTCCTTGGCCAGGTGAGCTTCGAGCATTTTGAAGTATGCAGATTCCACATACCTCCTGGACACCTGTTCCCATACGGTGAAACCATATGGTGAAACCAGCCCTATGGTGGAAATGGTTTTCCAAGAATCTAGGAGTTTCTTGTGTTCCACCTTCTGCCTGTTGCCTACTGCACAATCACTCTGCACCTTGGAGAAGAGGCTGGGCCCATCTTGTGAGCAGACACATCAGAGATACAAACCAGGTACACCCAAAGGAGGAACTGTTTTGATGCATCCAAATTCTAAGTCTTGAACTGAAACTGGAAGTAGGCACCAAAAGTATTTCCTGAATAAAGGTGATGAACTTTTTGCCACAGGGAATGTGGACAAACCGACAGGTGCAGGCTGCCAGAGCAGGTACCCTTCCTGTTTGTTTTGGGTAACTGGACACCATCACTTGCCTACAACTGCCTCAGCAGGTGCCGCAGAAGGCACTTGATTCTCATGGAGCAAGCTAATTTTTTTAAAATCTATATTGGCAATAGTTTGTTTTTCTTCTATAATGCCTCCTTGGCAAGTGTTATTTTCCCACACAGAAAGATCAGCTTGCATAGTGAAATTTACATGAATTTGATCTAAACATTATTTAATGATTGTATAATCTTTGATGGAAGTGTTAATAACAGCCCACATATGCTTCAGACATAAGAACATTTTCCAATTTCTTCAATAAAGAGAGAAAGGGTCAGAAAAGGCATTAACCTTTAAACAGGTATTCATTGGGAGTGCAAAAACGTCATGGAAAAGGTCCTTTTTCTTCTATTCAGTACAAGCTTCTCACTGAACTGTACAAAAGAATGTCACCAGTCTGGAGTGAATTGGTGAGATATAGCTGCATTATACTTTAACTCTTCCTGATCAGGAAGAAAAGAGACTTTCTTTCAAAATTCAAAGCTGAAAGTTTATGTAGAAAATATTTAAGATTATTAGCATAAAATTCCAAGCACAAAGCCAGAAACTACCACCTTTAAATAAAACAAACAAAACACTAACAAAATTCTAATAAGTATTTTCTATGTATTTCAACTACAGGAAAAAAACCCCAAAACCCAAACCACATGAAAAATGGCAATTCTCTCTTCTCAATAGATTTTCAGAGGAAAGTGGAGAAGAATGTACAAAACTAAGTTAAAAAAAATATTAATTCCTAAAGTTAAGAGGAATATAAATGTTCCTGTTGGGCAGTATCTGAATCATACAGGTTCATCCCTTCAACCTACCATCTTATACCTGGCATGCCTAAAGCTGATTGTACATGTAAACCCACAAAACAGCTCTGCAAGTCTTTATGAACGTGCTCCTTCAACAGTAGCCCACCTGTGGCCATTGGGTTATGGTAAGGAATGTCATAATTCCACAATTTATTTTTGCAACAGCAATCTAAAAATATCACATCTGAAATGAAAAGCCTCACTACATCAATAACCAAATCTATTTAAGTAACTGTCCTGTGATTTCAAAAGATGATTTCTCAGCCTCTTAGTTTGCAAAGCTGCTTTGACTCTGCAAGAAAATGAAACTCAGAACTCAAAATTTCTTTCATAATTCTCTTTACCTGAGAAATTATTTCTGTGTGCTAAATACAATATTTCTAAAAAATGTGAAATCTACCACCAAAAGTAAAAGAATTCATTACAAAACCCCTATTTCTATATGCACTATGTACGATATAGTTCCTTTTTGAACTATTTATTATGAGAAATAATTAATTCAATGGACCCACTCTCCTAACCCTGAATGAGGGATTAACTGTAAGCGCATTCAAGTTCTACTAGATCAATAAAATTACTATTGGTAAAACCAAATTTTTTAATAAGAATGTATTATGTATTAAAAGTAAAGTTTTAAAAAAAAAGTCATAATTATTTTTTTTAGATTCCAGTAGAGAAGTTGTGTTTTTCACATTAATCTCTAGCTTGTTTTTATCCATTTCCTTTGTTTATTTTAGGGAAGCAATAGTTACCTAGGTATTTTGATCTATGAAAAATGCAGAGAAGAAAAGCCAGTGAATATCAAGCAGTTTTATGTGAATCAACCATTAAAACAGGCTGCTCCTCTAGAAAATTTCTTTCTACCGTAAACTCCAAGCCCAAATATTTCTGTAAATAAGAAGGTTAATATACTCTTAAAAATGAATTCACATGTAGAAAGTTAAGTCTCAATCTCAAAATATTTCAACATGCTTTTGTTGAAATTCCCCTAATATGATCTAGCTATTTTATAAACCACATAGAAACACTTTTTAAAATGCATTGATGACACACAATGTCAAGCTGTCCCTATTTTTCTATTAGACCGGCTCTACCAGATAAGAGAATGCTAACAGTCACTTCAACCAAGGGCTCTCAGTTCTTATTTTTGACTCAGGTATGCTTACAGGAAGAGTAACAGGTCATTTTCCATGAAAGAAATAAGGTGTGCATATAAATGAATGCATAAGAGTAAACAATGAACAAAAATAGAAAAACATGTTTATTTAAATCTGTGTATGTACGCACATGGATAAATACATGGTGTATATGGTCTCCATACAGATAGTCTCTCTCTTGCTGTGGCATAAGGTTTACTCAGTTTAAGAGTAACTTACATAGCCATGACACTGGCTTAACATGAACATTATTTTGGGAATACCAGCCATGGTATCAGCAACTTGTTACTATGCTTGTCACACAACTTCTGTCCTAACTTCTTTTGGGTACTCAGTTCTTCAAAGAAACAAGTTTATCAGTATCTGGGTTCTCATTAGCTTTTCTTAATATAATTTTTTATCTAAAACCCCCTCCCATTCTGTATATTTCAACCACAAATAATGTTCAGATTCAACAGGGTATAAAGCTGACAGATGGCAGACTAATTCAAAAGGAAAACTACCACATATTTGCCTGTAAAACAACCTCTCATGGGCAAAGTCCTCAAAACACTTCATCAGGCCATATGCTTAAGTGAAAACTACTTGCTAATCCAACACAATAATGACTTTATATTAAAAGTAAGAATCACTTAATGAATCTGCTGATCTGAAGTATCCTGCATTTTCTGACCTTCAACAGTTTGAGTGAGTCTTTAGAAAAGGGATTAGGGTGGCTAATTTCCCATTTAAGCTGTGTCCACGTCTCTGAAACTTTTTGAATTGTTACTCTAAATCTTGTTGCCACATTATTTTTCTATGCAATTATTAACTAACTATTGCTTTTTAATGGACCCCACATAATACACATATACACACAGAAAATGTGCAAATGATATATAAGTATTGTATGGACTCAGAATCACACGATTCCAGAATGGCTGGTTATAGTATGGTGTTACAGTGCCAAGGTCGTGGGTTTGATCCCTGTATGGGCCATTCTCTTAAGAGGCGGACTCATGCTCCTTGTGGATCCCTTCCAACTCAGAATATTCTGTGATTCTGTGATTCCATGACTGACATTGGAAGCAACCTCTGAAGGTCACCTGAGCCAACCTTCTGCTCAAGCAGGGACACCTATAGCCCAGGACAAGGTCTAGACAGTGTCTGAGTATCTCCAAGGAGGGAGACTCTGCAACCTCTCTGGGTAACCTGCAACAGGGCTCAGTCAACCTCATGGTGAAAAAGTGTTTCCTGATGCTCGGAGGGAACCTCCTGTTTTTCAGTTTGTGTCCATTGCCTCTGACCACTAAAGAGTGCCTGGCTCTTTGCATTCTCCCTTCAGGTATTTACTTGCATTAATGTTTCCCTGAGCCTTCTATTCTCCAAGCTCACTTTGCCTTTCCTCAAATGCGATATGCTGAAATCCCTTAATTATCTTGGTGTCCCTTTGCTGGACTCTCTCCAGCAGCTCAATCTCTCTTGTACTGGGAAGTGCAGAACTGCTCCCAGTATTTTCCAGGTGTGGCCTTACCAGTGCTGAGCAGAGGGGCAAGATCAATTCCCTCAATCTGCTGGCAAGACTCCTCCTCATCAGCCACCTTTGCTGCAATGGCACATTGCTGGCTCATGGTCAACTCGATGTCCACCAGACATTGTAATTACCTTTTTTTCTGACCACAGGAAATAAATCAATTGGGTTTTCTTTCCTGTTCAAAAGTGTGCAGCTAGATTCATTGCAGAGACAGATGGCACTGTAATGGAACTTGTAAATTTAAAGGTCTGAATGAAAAATGTGCAACAAATACAGACAAAACTTAATGCTAAGTGACCATTAGAAAACCTATGATGAGAATATAAAGCAATCCATTAGGAAGTGTCTCAGTCACCCCAATACTGATATAAACACATTTCTTCATAGTTGAATCAAAGATAAATTGCCTTCTCTGCAAATGCCTGCAGTCAAATTACAGAGAAGCGCCTGAATGAAAGTTAATGTGCTTATAAGACACACTCATATGGAAAAAAAAATCTGAGTTTTCTCTGCATTAACACAGTCTATTCTGCTTTTGTTCTATTTAAAAACAAATTATGCGTATTTATATATTAGTTAAACTACCATGGCATACTGGAAAGAGTGATTTTACATTGCTCTAACCATCACAACACATGACCTGAAAGAAAGTACCTCTAATAAAGTAATACAACGAGATCAGAAATAGATGCCAAGATATTGCCAAGAATCTGGATAAATTGGCAAGCAACTGAGTGCTACAAGCAGCATTTTACTGATAACTTGGAAGCTTCAGCACCCAGACATTATATAAAGATTCCCTAGGGAAACCAGACTGCAGCAGGTGTGTCAAGGTGAAAAAGTATCACTGCCACACAGTCCACTGAATTATATGTTCTGGCTACCAGGTAAACTACGCTGTGACTAAAAAAAAAATAAAAGAGGATACGCTGCCTGTCAGATGAACAAGCAAAAGAGAATACTAAACTTTGTGATTCAGCACACAGGAATTGGCTCAGGTGAGTTTTTTCCTACTTTTGTTTTTGGTTTTTTTTTTTTTTTTTTTTTTTTTTTAAGAAGTTGTAGTGATCTATTATATTCGATTTCTATTATATTTCAAGTCTTTGCTAATTGATTCCAGCTGCCTCTAGTGAGCTTATGGGTAAGAGTCATCATTCAATGGAGAAAATTGATAAACCAAATAGCAAATATGTCTAAAGATTGAGGACTGAAAATCTCATCCACACATAAGGACTGACTCTGGGATTTATGTTCTGGGTCAGCAGATCTTGAAGGTGTGGCTAAAAATACCTATTTTATAGTCTTCAAAGGTTTGTAAGTTCTAGTCTTAGCAAGCAGAACAGTGTGAGAAAAGACACTAAAAATTCTTTTTCCTCCATTGACCCTGCATCTGCAGAAAATACCTCTTCAATACTTTTACAGCCATAAAGAATAGTCTACTCATTGACAACAAAACTAGGCATTTAACACCTAATTCTACTGGATATCAAGATGATAGATTAAAACTGGAAGGAAACAATTACTCTGTCTAGAAACACTGTTATTATATGCTCAACCAGGTCATATTTTAACTTTGTTGCAAAAAGTAACAAGAAGAAAATCTTACAAAATCAAGTGATAATTATCCTTTTGAGCAAGTTCACATAGATAACCCAGTATCTTACACCTTGATGAGGAGTGAAGATGTTGCTCATGACACTCAAAATGTTTTTCTAAATCAGATGTTCTTGTGCTTTGCAGTGGTAGTGCCGCAGGCTTCCAGCCAAGGTTCTCTTCAAGTTTTACTACTTTCCCTATAAACTAAAAAAGTATTCTCTCTGCTTCAGTTGCCTTCCTGACTACCTTCCTTGAAGAAAATGAACAGAGTTCAGGTAGGCTGATCTTAATTAATAAGAATCTCTCCTTCCAAATACTCTGTGGTTATGAAACATCATATTAATACTACTTCAAAGAGCAGGTATGGAACATAAGCACCTAAAATGGACAAGTTTCTACAGAGAGGGATCTGAACATTTTCATATGCAGAAATACATACATATATGCACACATATTAGTTTATGTGATAGAACTGTACAGGGGAAGAAGACTAGCAGAAACAACAAGGGCAGATGGGGGGAGCCTGAAACACCCCGGGCTAGCTGCTCGCAGACACACCCCAGCAGCCACACACCCCATCAGCCTACCAGAAGTTCATTCCTGTGGTGCTTGATGGGGCAGGATGAGCCCCAGCAGCCCTGTGAGGCCCTGGCCCAGCCACTGCTGGTGCCACAAGGCCAGAACCACACAGACATGTCAACAGGAGAAGCTCCATGGGTCAGGGCACCCTGTGGGAATGTGAGACAGAAGGGGCTGGTGGGGTGTCAGTAGGGGCCATCTGTTCTTGGCCATTCCTGCATCAGTCTGTGTAGTCTGTTCTGTCTCCCCAATGAAACTCCATTTCTAATCGTTTTTGTGAGCAAGGCTTACTGTTGTGAACACACATGTGCATGGAGCATCAGTCCTGCCATGGGACCAGGAGTCCCATGTGCCCACAGTGCATCAGTGCAGTGATGACATTGGGCAAGTGAGAGTGTGAGGGCTAGCAAAGAACATGCTGGAGCAGCTGGCAAGTATGTGAGGCATCCTGAAAGCCAGGCATGACCCTATGGGCAAGAGCACAGACAGTCCTGGCTCTTGGAGGGACAGGGTATGCACAGGGAAGCCTTGGCCAGCTGCTGTAAAGATTGTGGCTTCTGGGGCTGTCCAAGAGATATGTCTGTGTATGCACAGGAGAGAGTCTGAGGAATGACGGAAGCGCAAGACCGGGATCCAGGGACAACTGAGTACCTAAATCCAGCTGCTGGGAGGATCCTCATTGCAGGGTGAATATAGAGTAGACTTGTATCATATGTCTATGCATGGAAGTGACATAACAGTAACCCCACAAGATCAATGTAAGTATTGGTTTGAAAACACTGATTTAAATTCTCTAAAATTCCTAGGCTTATTCATAGCTACAAAAATTAATGGAAGGTCTACACCATGAACATGGGCACTTTTTGAAGAAGTACAGTATTTTAAACATTTGCCAATTAAGTTGATTTTGTTTTATGTTTTCCACACCAAACAAACAAACAAAACCAACCCAAAAAAGCCACACAAACTGTGGAAGACCCTTCGCTGTATTTATAAAGAAATGCAAAAAGATGGTTGGCTTGTTTGGTTTTGTCGGGCAACACAAGCTTTTAATATCTCTAGTCATTCAGACGTTTGACTAAGATTTATTAACCTGTCAAATAAAAGCAATTTTACAACATATACAACTGCAGTTCATTTCAGAACATTTATTGCTCTGTAAACAGAAAATGCGGATTCTGCTTAAATAATCTATTCCTTTTCTTCCTCTTGAAGCAAGAAGGAAGGCACAGTAGTAAGAGAAATTCTAAGTGAAAAAGAAATAAGTATTTACAAACTTATTTTCACAAATATATAAAAAGCATAAAGTTAGAAATGAAAATAGACTTTTATGGTGACTATCTCAACTGAGAAAACATCCCCCACTTTTAGGTAGTATGGAGAGGGGAAGGGCAAACAGAATAGGGGCACAGCTCCTGTTTACTTTTCATATTTTCTGCCACGCAGCTCAGCTCAAATGGCTATGAGAGATGTTTAGAAAGGAGGCAGTTCATTAGGAGACTGAAACAGAAGGAGCATGATACCTACCTGGAATACCACCAGGTTATCTGATCTCCCTTTATAGAGAGAAACACATGATGGGTTTCTGGAGAATGGGTTACTGCTGTTTGGGGCTAGAGCCTCCTCTAATAGCCTGACAAAGGGGAGGCAGCCACAGCTCCATGTCCCCAGCCCAAAAAGCAGCAAGGCTGAGCACATTTCTCCCAGCAGACACCAGAAAGCACACACATAAATAAATAAATATATATATATATCTATCTATATACATAAGGCTAGACACACAGATCAATGCAGTTATACTCAGCACTCCCAAGGACCCACAAAGTCATTCAGCTGCCTCTTCTCTAGAGCCCACAGAGAAGGCTTGCACTTCAGCCTGGCCACTGGCTCTGCAGATCCCTGGGCTGGGCCCCCATGACCTGCAGTCCAGGCTGTGGGCTGGCACCTCATTTTGCCATTGCCAGCACCCAGATTCGTGCCTGCTCCAGCTGCTGGCACCATGAACACATGGGCCTCTGCCTGGGCCTGGTTGCTGGTCACATACACAGAGGCCACAGACCAGATGCCCTTCGGCCACAAAGAGTTAGGAGTAGAATTTGCTAACACAGGACACACTACACTGGTAAGGTGACAAATGTGTCACCTATTTACACATCCAATGCTTTTATTCTCTTATCCCTCTATTTCCCTCCAATAAATCCTGATCAAACCCCAAATTCTCTTTCTCTGCATCGAAAACAGAGTGCCATACCCCAGGCTGCATCTCTCCTCAGTCCAAAAGGATTGGTCCAGCATTGATTTACCTTGATTGCACTTCTGGGACAGCCCTGAGAGGGCCTGAACAGGCTGTCCCTCCCTTTGAGTTCTTAATCTGAGCTTCTGTCTACCTTTGGGACTCTGTGCTGCCCTGACCATATGGAGATGGGCACCTGATGGATGATGACTTCTGTGACAGATGTGGGAACTGTTGCGAAGGTGTGACTTGGGATGCCCCACGTGCTGTCACCTCTCTCAGCTCTCTTGTGGGACTGCAAACAAGCTTTTAACACCAATCCCAACATCTGCCTCTGGTAGCAGATCCTCCTTAGGATCCATCCAACTCTGTGCAAGTTTATGCAGCACATGTTGCTTGATTCCTAACATGCAAGACCAGGAATCCAAGTACTTTCTTTAACAGGTCTTTGTAACTAGGGCCTGACATGCCATACACTATGCTAAATATAGAAACCAATAGAAGAAAAAATGATGCTCAAATCAGACATCCTATTTTTCCTTTCTTCTCAATGCTGCTATTATTCCAATGTTCAGTTTGATCCTAAAGCAATACACCACAGCATGTCACACGCATTATTATGTCTTTATACTGCCGAGTAACTGAAATCCTTTTATTAAAATACAGCATTCTGTGATGGATTTCTTCATCCTTGGACTGACATTGAGCCTGAAGCTCTTACTAGTAATCACTTTACACAAAGCCAGATCACATACTCAGACAGAGAAGCTAAGGACTCAATTGGCAGATTTTTAAAAATGGTGTGAAAGCTGGTGAGACTGAATTGTTCTAGCAAATAATAGACACATTTCAAAATTTCTAAGAAAAACTACACTGAAGGCCTTTTCCAAGTATTCTACTTACGGAACTTTTTATTCACCATTCATTAGCGCTGTATTATTTAAACAAAATCAGAGAAACAAGAATGTTACTGCACTAAATATTAATCATCTTAAAGAAAATTAAGGCTGTCACTTACTAATATCAGCTGTAAAGAGGAGCTGTAAATATGAAGATATCACTAAAATAGTCTTCCACCAGCCTACTCAAAGTCAACAATCATCGTTCAAGCATACTTGCTCTTCAACTAAGATTGCTAAGATGATAAGGGAAAGAAAAATCAATTGACAGGAGAAAGAGACGGAAAATAAATTGTCCAAACACTTTAGAATTATTAGTTAATGCAATACTAGGATAGAAGATGAAACTCTGTCATCAGTGTTCCTAAAGAAAACTTTACTTTGAGAGACATGCCAAAGTGCACATTTGCAACTGATTCTTCTTTCCACTATCTTCATGAGGTTTTAAATTTAGACACGTAGCATCCTAAATATTTGAAGAGTTCTTGCTGTAGTGTTAGATCTGTCACATCATCTACCAATCCTCATGAGACAGAATGCTTAGCTTCAAAAAAGTATATGCTTTTACTATTTCAGTATATACATCATTAACTTATAGACTATTTCCTCACACTTCATCTACATTCCCTAAAAAATGCTTGAGAAAGCCGTAAGGACAAATGGGCTACTGCACACTATTAACTCTTTATTATTTATAATGAAGGTATATAGATTACTTAGTGTAGTTACAAATTAAAGTTTTCATTTTCACCTTCAAGGCCCTATATTATCTTACCCACAATTACTTATGTCTTGCTTTTATTTCTTTCTACTCCCTAGACATTTTCTATTCTTTCACTTAATTGCATTCTTTATCTCTTTCTCCCACTTCCAGCTGTATGTCTTATATCATGCTGACCTCTGTGCCTTGTGGAATCTTCATGCCTACATTCTTCATCCTTCTCCAGCAGTATATTTAAAAACACAGTCTTTCTGGAATCATTGGTACATGCTCTTCTTCCTCCCTTTCTTATCGCTGGGCTATTAACTAAAATTTGTCTTGCTTAAATCGCTTTTGCTCCTTGTTGGACCAGGGCAGCAGAGAACACAGCTGAAAGCAGATTTGCCTGATTTACTTCTTATTTCTGTTAGGAATCACCTCTGTTAACTCTAACTCTGAGGAAAATTGAGGGACAATGCTTGCCATCTAAACTAAGAAACTGGAATCTTGTTCACTTAAAAAGCCACAATGTTCATTAAATAAATTGCAATCAGTGTGTGCTTATAGTGGTTAGTTACTACAAGCTACATCTGTACTTCCTATAGTCTTAGATGTTTACATTTATTTCATAGTGCTCCAACAATTGTCCAGAGCAGGCTCCATGCCTGTGATCCAGCATACATGAGTATGATGTTTTTTATCCCCTCATGGCTTAATGTGTACTTAAATCTAAATATGATGACCACACTGAGCAGCATACAAACATCAGGAAACCAGGGAAGCATTCCCAGATGGTATGACTATGATGATATACCCCCAGATACAATGACTATTAGTCATAGTATGGTAGAGTCATACTATTATTCCTGACTTCTAGAACACCTGACTACAGGAGTTCCACCTTTCCAAACTTCAAACACCTACTCTACACAATATAACTCTTCACAGAATTATCATATGACCATTGTACTAGTTATTACTACAACTGAAAAAATATTATCTTCTGAGGAACATCTTAAAAAGACTGCAAACATTTGCTGAAATTTAAAAAAAAAAATCCTCTCAATGAAAATTTTTTGCCTGAAAATTCAAAAAATCACAACTGATATCAGTCTTCAAATGACATATTGTAGCTAATCTAAAGCTTGCAAATGCCTTCTACCTCAGATACATGATCATTCTTTCTTAAATGAAAGGTTCTGGTTTAGTTTGCTTGGGATAATTGCATTATTGAAAGTGAAAAGCAGTAAGATAGGTTACATACTATTATGCTAAAAGTGCCCATGGCACTTTTTTGAATCAGTAGTATTTTGAGTCTTCAATAGTTCTGAAGTTCAGGACAATAGGCAATCTCTAATGTCTCCAGACTGAGCTACGGGATGCAATAATATGTTCTGGAGACAAACTGAGTAGATCACTGTGACCAGGTGTCTGTTCAGGAGAAAGAAGACAATTTCCTAATGGAGGAAAACATGTTTTGTAACAGAAGATATTTTCAGCAGTGGATGAAATCTCATCAACTACTCTTTGCTAGTCAGAAAAACACTGAGGCTTTGAAGCAACTAATCTATGAAGGAGTTATTAACATCAAAAGCCATTTCCATTACCATGCCACTATATTAGAAAATAGTTGCAGTTGAATTTTAAAATAATTCTGGTGCTATTCAGGGAAGTATTGACTAGTAATCCTTATCTCTATATTTAGTAAAATCTGCTGACAACATAAAGTTCTGTAGGACGCCTGGGATAACATCTATAAGAGCTTTGGAGTGACAAATAGTCTACTGGGCAGTCAAGTGTCAAATTAAATGAAATGGTCAAGAAATGTGGCAGTACACATTAGCTGGAAGAAAATAAATGACATACATTTTCTAACATTTGGTTTAAATACTGGACATCTCTGTAAATATGTCTTTCAACATGTTTACATGTCTGGAAACAGGTCTTTTATCTCTGTAGACAGCTCAGTGAAAACTCAGGACTTGGGAGACCAGCTCAGTGAAAACTTAGAGCTTGAGGGATATTGCTTATATTCACAGACATATACAAAATGGTCTCATCTGGAATGCTTTATGTACTATATCCCATAGACACTATTCTATGTTAAAATGGTTTTGATAGGGAAAAGTCTGAAGAAATACAATCAGAATGCTTATGAAGAGAAAAATCCCAAACAAACAACCATGTCACTGTCCCCACCCCCACAAAAAAAATCCCAAACACAACCCTTTCAGATGGTGAGGTTTTAAACAGACTCTAAAGAGCTTAATTTATGGGGCAAAAAAAAAAGGGATGTTACAAGCAGTATTTACAGTACTGCCTGGCAGATTGATTACTTCTTATCTGTTTCACTCATAACATATAAAAGCTGACACTGGAATATATGCACCATATACAGAATTCATTGTCCCAGGCACACATCAGTATAAAGAAAAACCACAGATCCTGTGGAAGGGTTACTATAGCCTATTTTTTGTCTGTTTTCGTTAAAAGCGACTCGATATGGGAGCAATAAAATTTAAGTGGATAAATTAACCCCCTCTATCTAAAAGGTGATTATTAAGCTGTGATAATTAGCTGCCACCAGATATGGTACCAAATAAGCCGACACTGAATCTGAACAGGAACAGCAATTCCTGTATTTAGTGTCATTTAGGCAAAAATGNTTCTCTTTTTTATTGTTATTTAGGAAAAAAAGAAAAATTTTTTTTTTTTTTTTTTTTTTTAATGGTATAGAAGGACAGCATTTCTACCATTGCTTGGAATTGTATTCTACTTTAAATCAGAATCACTCCAGTCTAACTGAAGTTTAATGTCGGAACCATTTTCATCTTGGCTTTGAATTATGCTATTATTTTAAGAAAAAAGGTGCTGAAATGGAAATGCTAAGCATCCTTTTTTAGCAGACAAGTCTTCATATCTTCACTTCTTTTGTATACTACAAGGTTTTTTATCTTTATAACACCTATCATAATAATAATGAAAAAAAATCTCCAGTACTGCTTTATGGAGTACACTTTGTAATCACCTTCTAAGTGCACTTATTTCGTGATGCAGCAATCAGTCTGAGGAAAAAGCTTTGCCCTGTTTAGACTATAAATAATTTACCAGTGTTAATTGAGGGTTCCTTATGTAGGTTTTCTGCAATCATGCCAGAAAGACAGAATCTCACAAATTCTTTATCACACAACAGAATAAGAAGAACCCTACCATGTAATACTAGCTCTCTGAAAATTGCCTACAACCACATCTCCACAATGAATAAGTAATTTAAACAAACTGAGAGCAAAAAAAAAAAACCCAAAAAAACTAAAACTCATCATTCCCTAGCCTTAGTGTATTAAAACAACTCACAGCTGACTGTAGTCTTTCATAGGTTTCCAGAGGTTTCCCCATGACATTAATTTACAAAGAAGCAACCAAAAAATAATGCTAACAATGCAATTTCTTCTTTCAGTCTTCATTCTTTCTCCTGAAATGGTTGAAAACCATTGTTACAACAAGCTCTGGGTGATTACAAAGGTAACTCCAGATACAGAGAGAATCAGTGCACTAGATCTTATTGAAAGAGGATTTATGCATGCTTGCTATAACTCAAAAGACATTAAAAACATTTTTTTGTGAAAATTCTTGTTAATTAAAATCTTATTATTCAATGACTGCTGTTTGGCATCTCTAAGAAAACGCTCAAGGTCTTGAAAGAAAGAAAAGATAAATCAGTGAGCAAGTTATCATAAAACAAGGATTTTCCCCCTCTTTTTCCTACTTACCATGCATAATTAATATGTGATAATACCCATAATGAGTTCCCTAAAACAATTAGCAACACATCTCCAGTGACCTGCTAATCTGAATATAATGCTTTTTGAATTTGGAGGTGCACCAGTCTCTTTGTGCTTACACACTCACCTCACGTAGAAGCAAAGAAGGCTGCAGAGCATAATTTATTATTCTGCATCACATTTCATCAAGTCCCTTAGCAGCTACTTGATACATTATCAAGACAAATGCAAGGAAAAAAAAGTATTCCTACCTCTCCACCCTCCCAAGCAGAGTACCCTAAAGAGTAAGAACTAATTATAATCCTTCTTTCCCCTTCCAATCATTAAGATACCTTCAGTGAAAGCAAACCTTGACCAGGTTACTTTTTGCATGGAATTTCAATGACTTTTTTCATCTCCAAAAGACAAATACATCCATAAATAAACATCCACTGCAGTAACAAGGGCAATGTCTGGAACACTTAAAAGTTAAATTACTTGCAAGCCATACAACATCTCATTTTTCTTCCACAAATATATAATAAAGACTGTCAGCATGGGGAGGGGTAGGCTGGGAGAGTGGGTGAGTGTGCGTGTGAACACACAAGAACACATGCTTCAGAAGAAAAGGGAGGAAGTAAATTAACCATAGGAACTGAGAGCATGATAATTGAAAAAAAAAACCTGAAAACGAACGAACAAACAAACAAACAATCTTCTTTCTTTAATTATCTTTTAAGTACAAAATAGTGCCTTATTATGAATTTAGGGAAAAGATGCCTGTGTATAGCAGTGTAGAGGACCAGACCTAAGCCTGTTTTGTCTCAAATATTCAGAGTATTGCTACTGGAAAGAGGATCAGAGAAAAGGGTCCCATGGAGGTGGGGTAGTGCTGTCCTGAGCCAACTTTCTGCTCCCCTTTAAGAATTGTGCTCAATTCCCCCACCTCAACTCATTACCCTTGTGTAGTGGTGTGGTGGCTTGTTTGTGAGCCAGCACTTTCTGAAGAGGTATTTGTGGGTGTTGTGAAATGTACCGTACAAAACTAAGGGCTTATTAGGTGATACTTTTTGTGGAAATGTATTGTAAGAATTTAAAGGCATTTTAGCCAATACTTTTGAGTGTAAACATTGGGCT
>VYZP01008795.1:32366-48153 GCA_013400635.1 Hypocryptadius cinnamomeus | reverse complement strand
TCCAGCTTTTGAGAAGTACAGAATGGTTCTAATTTTTATTGCCAGTTTTGTCAATGCTGATGTTTCAAGCATTGGGCACTTTACAGTTAATTTATTTTTTCCACTAGTATATGTTTTGCTATTGTAGAGAACATTACAAGAGCAGATAGTTGTAGCTAATTATGCAACTTCTTTGCATAATTATATTTCTCATCAGCAGACTCAATTCAGTAAATAAAAAATAGGGCTTCTTTAAAATACAAAATGGATCATACATCAGAGGTAGATAATTTGTAATGTTGTTTGTCTCTTAAAGATAATACTAATCATAGTTTAAAAGACTATATAATCTCTCCACAGAGAGGATTTGGTTTTTCTTAGCTGTAAGTCTGTGTTCTGAATGTTGTATCATGGTGAAGTGTACAGAAATGGATATGTAATTTCAGCATTTGTTATTATACAGTAGATAACCAATTTTCTTCAAGTTGCAAAACATCCAGGAATCATAGTATTGTTCAAAGCATTTAAAATGGCATCTGCATGTTCTGTAATGAACTATGTTCTCTTTTAATTTGTTGTACATTTATTGTTGTGAATGTACACAAGTATTGCTTCTTTTTTGATTTAGCAGGCTTTCAGATGTGGAAGTCACATGTCTCCATGAAGTTTTCTTCATTTAATATTTTAGACAGAAAAAAATCTCTTAGCTTGCTAAAATGTGGTGGTGTTGATTTAAAAGCTTTCTCATTATTTTAAGTTATTACACAGACTTAGGAAGTTCTAGGAAACCAAATAGGGAAAGATTAACATTTCAGCTCAAGGCTGTGAATTCTATTTTGCTACCTTTTGACAGATATCAACAACTGACCTCTATGGTTTATGCTTTGTTTACAAATGCACTTCCTGACAAAAGATTTCTAACTACAGTGCTGCCTATTCTTCCAAATTCCAATTATGGTTGACAAAACGAAAAGGTATACAGGACCTGAATTTCTTATCCAGACTTGGAGAATGGGAGGTGTCCCCATAGGGTCAAGAAATCAGACAAAAATCCAAAGGTTTGCCTTGTACTCTTTGTATCTTCATTCTTTATTGCACCAGTTCCACGTGCACAGATTTTCTGTGTAAATTGCTGTAATTATGTCTCTGGAGACTGAATTCCTTTTACATGGTCACAAAGAAAACAAAGTGCAAGTGGCAAATACTTTTTTCCCTTAGGCAATCTCCAACCTTGTACCTTACAATACACAACTCCAGAAGTGATAAAATGCCATTTCCTATTCTCCTCTGAGGTGTTGCTGCTTTACTGCAATTTATAGGAAGGATGCAAATCAGGTCACATTAGCAGAAGACTTAGTCCTACAAGATTACAAGAGAGACAGAAATAGTAAGTGGTTTTAGAAAAGGAAATGTTATGTCCAGACAGGAATTGCAGGCAGTTCAGTACATGAGAGAGTCCTAACAAATTCTTTTTACTCAAATACATGGGGTAAATAATCTATGTCCTAATGTTCTATGAAGTACTTATATGGCTTAAAAATATTTTACTTGTCTGCAATTGAATTATTTGGAAAGATTTCACACAACTCCCCGACAATGAATCTCAATCAAAAAGGACCAGCACATTTCACTTGTAGAGTGTTAACTGTGTTATCCCTGGAGCAGGATAGCAATGTAAATGGTCCAAAAAGGTCCTCCCACAGCATCCATATCTGGATAAGATGTGGCAAGTGGGACCAAATATCCCCTTGAAATGGCACATATATGTTTCCTTTCCTTTAGAAAAAGAATGATTCCGCTCCTATTCATGGTGTTCTAAGAATTGACTGTATGAAGAAATATCCCTTTTCAGAACTACAGACAGAAATATTTTCAACTCAAACCAAATGAAGAAAAAATTCTATTGTAAAATCAGAATTTTACAGTCAAAATAGTAATTTCACTAATTTTTTTAGTAATTATGAGTATCCACATATTCATTATACTTTCATTCATGGAGAGATTCATCCTATCCAGCAGCATCTCTCAAATTTGAGAACTCTCCTATATTGTGCAGCTAACTAGTAATTTCTATTTTGAATTTTCCACTTGTCAAAACAATATTGTAACCACTGAAAAAAATTACACATCTTTACTTTTCATTTGCAGTTTTTGGGGATCTTCAAGGATTTACCAAAATTCTCAGAATGTAGGAATTTATTAAGAAGAATTAAGGGTATCTAAATATTTAAGAATATACAACTCTTCATCCTCAAATTTTTCAAAATAGAGTAATATTGCATTTCATTAGCATTTTGTTTATATGGTTGCAACTATAAGAAAAGATAGCTAAGCAATGGGTTTTAGAGGTACATAATGCTTCCAACAATGCATTTCCTGATGATGTTGTTTGGATTTGATGTCTCTGTAGAGACAGAAAAAGATCAACCAAAACTCTAAAGACTCTGAAATTAAACTGTTTTCATGTTACTTTTCCCCCATAACAGTTTTCTACAGAAGGCAAGGTTTGAGCAAATGTCAAAATATGCTGCTTATACAGGCCAGTATAAATATCCTACTTTGCTCCTATAACACAGTGACCATTATATTTAAGGTATAATGCACTTTGAACAACAGACCATGTTAAAAGTTCACACTTCAATTTTTGCCTCAATAAAACTGGTGTTGCAGTACAAACTGGATGAGCAGTTGGAGCTAATCTATCATGGCTCTGATGTACAGTAAGAAAAATAAATCTACAAGTTTAGGGTGAAGAATCAGTATTGCATTAGCTCGCATAACCCTTGAGAATATTGAATTGGACAGGACATAACAGCTCAGCAAATACTGCTCCCTATCATGTCACAAAATCCTGTGCAGAAATATAGCAAATTTCATCTTAAAATCAATTGCTTATAAGCCTTTCTACTTCTTTTTACAGTGGTAATTAAAACACAGTAATACTTCTACCATGTATTTATTGTTGATCAGTATGTGTCATTTGTTTTCATACAAGCGTGACTCTTTTATTTCTCTGTCCTCACACTGCCCAGATATATGGGCCTTAAAATTCTTATGGGAAAAGAGTGATCATGTTTTATTTCAGCCTTCACTGAAGATTTAGCAGAACAAGCCCTTTTAGCATGTTCTAACAAGAGAGATGCTTTCAGCTGCATCAGACAATCTGTTGCTTCTATACTTTAATTATTCTTTCTTCAACCTGGCGGATCAGATTTGTGTACAGTAGTTTGGTAAGGGATATCTATATACCTTCTGTAAATTATTCCTTACATACAATAAAAATACTCGGAAAAGTATTCCTTGGAATAATTGAAATAGGCCAAATACCCCAAAGACCACTTCTGTGGTTTTTTGATGGCTGCATCAGCTGCAGCAACATATTCTATTGTTTAATGCAATACTATATTCAAAAGATCACTTACACAAATAATTTTTAGCATAACAGGCCTAATATCCAACTCCTTTTTGTTATCCCATACAAGGTATTCTACTATTCCTGTTCCCACTTCAGCTGATTTTTTCCCTGCTGTTTTGTTCTATCTGTCCCCTCCACCTTTGCTGGTCATTCCCTCAAGTAACTCAACACCTCTCACTTTGTTGTGTTCCACATGGATGAGACTGACCATATTTCCATTATCTAGACAATTCACTTGTGCCATAAAACTGTCCAATTGGTTAATAAAGATAGCTCACATTTCTCATGTTACTCTAATTAGTCTTTTTTTTCATTTTTTAAGTGCTGAAGTTTCTGTGATGCTTCCATCTGATACTGTTCTTTTTTACTGTTCAGAAAAGAATGTTAATGGCAACAATACACAGGATAGAACCCTAGGATGGTACAAAACCTGCCAAAAAGTGAGTTCTCTTGGGTTCGTAGGGTTTTTTCTTTTCTTTTTTTTTTATACTTTTAGCAACATTTTTGTAGGTTATCTTTGCATGTAAGGAGCTACTGGACTGAAATTCAAAATGTGTGCAAAAAAGAGAAGGAACTGGCAGAAAGGTAAGAGTCTTTACACTGAGAGTGGCAGAAAAAGATAAGCTTCATGAGAACATGCCTAGATGAGCAAATGTGAGATAGTCTGTGGGTATGTCAGCAGCAAAGAGGATGTGATAAATATATAGAGCAGAAGAAATAAGAAAAAAAAAAAGAAGGGAGTAGGTAAAAGGCTGGGGAAATAGAAAACTCAGAACCTGGAAAAAGAATACAAAACTTCCTTTTCTAATGAATAAAGACATTGTACAAGGAATTGAAAAAAAATAGGAATATATTTTATGAGACAGACAACAAAAAATTACAACATAAGATACCAGGAAAGGAAGAATAAAATAGAGATATACATAGGAAATAATAAAGACGCCAGAATTGAGAAGTTTGCTTACTGAAATGTAATGTTTAACAAGACAAATGAACACAGGTTGGATAACATACAAATGAGAAATCTTGAGCTACTCACAAAAGTCAGTAACTTTTCAATGTGTGTTAAATAAGACTAGCAGGGTGTCCAAGCAGTTCTGGTAAATTAAGGAGAGTTGTTGACCACTCAGAAAGACTTTTCCCAAGTGATTCGTGGCTGCAAGCACAGCCAAGGGCATGTTAAATGTGCCTAAACGATAATGAATTCAGCAGCAAAGGAAGACACTTGCCAGCTCACTGGATGGGGCTTTATGGCCTGTAGTACTGGCAATTTTCTAGAACCATTTCTTAATCAGCAAATGAAACTATACATCCCTGAAAGCAGCCACAATATGAACCACTTGCTTCTTTTGAAGAGACTACAATCTCTAGCAGCCAGAACTGTAACATATGTATTCCACCATGATATGGTGGGAAAGCAGACCTTGTATTGCCCTTCCATACTGAAAGGTTCACATTCTGTGGGTAAGTGGCCCTCCTACAGAATAGCAAGCAGACTAAAGTAAATTTCATCAAGCACATTCTACCCTTGCTGTTTGTTATTTGGGTTCAGCCTTCACTGTGGCACTGACACATGCTCTAATTCAGAGAGAAGTTAAAATGACCTGCAAAGACTGGCATTGACTTTTCCAGGACTTGAAGCTGTATACTATTTTAGAAGCATATGTCCTGAAAGTGCAAACTCACTAGAATAGAAGCAGCGGAGGAAAGGGACAAAGATGGTATTAAAATAAAACTTATTCAGTATTAAATCTCTGTATCTAAAATTTATGAGCTGCTTGGAAATGCAGACATTTCAAAAGAAAAAAACTTTCAGCTGTTGCATATAGCTTTGATATATTTTATTATAAGTATGCTATGACAATAACTGCTAGCCAGGAATATATATGTGTATAGCTGAATGATAGCATTTAATGAAACACATTTATGGAAAAAAAAAAAAAAAAAACAAAAAGAGAAAGTCCTACATTTATACTATGTAGCTAAAATATCAGCATTTTACTTATTTTACAGGAAGGTAAAGTCATAATACTGTATAAAAGCAATCTTAGGATACTGGTCCTGCTTTAAGACCAAAAGGAAAAAAAAAAAAATCATTCATGTTTTATACAGCCCACGATTCAGCTAAATTTTACTTTTGTTTTGAGATAGGACAATTCATTACATAGCACGTCAGAGGAAACCTTTTGATTTTTACAGTTCATAGAAAATGTTTCTGGGGAAATATTTTAAGTGTTTTCAACTTGCTGAAGTTTATAGATTGAGAAATATTCATCTCTGTGGGGTTACGGTCACATTCAAAGTTGACTGCAATCAAAGGGGATTTGTGTGTATGTATGTGTATATGCCTACAGCAGGGTTTCAATTGACATCAGAAAATATGGTTTATACTCCAAATTGGCAGGCTTTCTAAAATTACTTAAAGTTATTATAAGTTATTAAAAAAATTTTCCCATTTCCTATATATGCCATCCCAACCACAGAAGGCAAACATCCAAGGTGGTACCTTTTAGTCAGTCCAGGTTTGAGAGCAAAAGTATTTCAGTGAGAGCACCTCCTGTAGGGAGGATCACCCAGTTCTAGCTAACACTATATATATTGAAGGAACTGACTGATGAGCTGTGTTTTTATTCTTTGGAAAATTAACAACCACTGTTTTTCCATTGGTACACTTATCCTGTGGTGTGGGACAGAAAACATACAGCCTGGAACAAATGGATAAAGTTGTGTTACAGTACGAGCTAGCTTGTGCTAGGCAATTAATTTGATTATAAATAAGAAACCCAGCCTGGTTCCATAAACCAGCTCCTGGGTTGAGCTATGACAGGATGGATTTGAATACATACAGGGACTTCACCCAGTCACATTCCACCCTAAGCTGTAGACATCTCACTGGCACAGGGCTTGGCAGTGTTTAAGCCAGACCAATGAGCTGTCTGGACCAAGAGATTCAAATCCTCCTGTTTAAGGAGGTAGGAAGAATAAAATACACTGCTGTTGCATGAGAATTCTGGGGTGTGTGTTGTCTCTGTCTCTGACCCACCCCCCTCCCCCATCATAACACTCAGTGTGAGGACAACAACCATTTCCTGCAGGCAGAGTGGAGGGAGACAGAGGACAATGCATGCAGAGCCTGTCCCCACAGTGAAAAGCTGGAAAAGACCAGAGGCCAGCCCAAACCAGCAGCGAAAAGCTGCAAAAATACAGCCAGAGCTAGAGACAGCCAGAGCTGTGAGGAAAATACAGCCAAAGAGCAGTGTGAAACAAAAAGCCAGAGAAGCTGAAAAACCTGAAAAATAGAATAAAAACCCCAATGAAGAAATGAGTGGCTTTGTCTCAATGCAAGATCATCCAGTTATAAATTTATGGTGCAATTTTATAATCCTAAAAGTGTCTTTGCCTTCTCTCTCTGTGCCAGGAGAGTTTCACTGGCATACTACTGGAGCAGCTCCATCTTCTTTCTTTGTACAGGAGCTTCTTCAATCTGCTGTTGAGTTGGCATTGGAAAATGTGCAATAAATTTCTGTTGGCCATCTTCACCTTCTCTCTCCTTGCCACCTTGCTCATCAGCCTCTTCTTCATGGATACCATAGATATTTTCTTCCTCCACCTCCTCACCTCTTGCAAGTAGTGCTTCTCTCTCCATCTTCCATCTTCCATTAATTCTGCTAAACTTTCTTCTCATGTTCCTGCTCCAGGGGCTCCAGAATCCACCATCTTCATCCCTGTAGCCATAGTACTCGGCATCGATGTCCTTCATAAGATCAGCCTGAGTCTTCCGTGGGGGTGGCAGGAATTCCTTTTCAAAAAGCTCTCTAACTGCTGGCAAGTCCTTTGCAGCCCCAAAGTATTTGTAGCCTCTGTTTCCTGTAACTTCTTTCCCTTTGTGATCTAACATTTTCTGGCCAATCCTGGCATAATCAGGACCTCCCAGCTCCTTTATTCTGTATTCCCAGTGTCCTTTCTCCCTCAGAAGTTTGTTTATTTCATCATTCAGGTCCCGAATTCTGAATTCACTCAATCCAGCATTTTGGATCTGTTTCTTAGAAATCTCCCCAATGACCTGTCTCTTCCAATTCTCAGCTTTGGGCAGCTCATTACACTCTGATGCAAGCAAAGGCCTTCACTCCTTGACTTTTCCTTCTTCAAGCCGGGCTTGCCAAAATCTTGCCAAGGTCGTCGTGGCCTTCTCCGCGTTGTGAACCATGGTCCTGCCATGCCCCTCAGCCCCTCAGTTATGCCGAACGCGCCGTGCACGCAGCAGCTCCACACCCCGTAACTGAACTCCACCCTGCTCACAGTGCTCCTGTGGCTCTCCTTTTCTCCCAAAATTATTTGCAGCAATTAATTTTAAGTTCTTGACTAAGTCCTGTAATCTTGAATTTTATCTTTAAAGTTTAGAAATAGTTAGCTCACGAAAAATAATTTTGCTGCTCAAGCAGACAAAGTCAGAATACGACCTGACACCCTGTGGGTCAGGGTGTTGATAGCAGTCTGATTAAGTGGTGGCTGCAGTCTTCCTGGAGTGACAGATGTGGTTCTGTTGAAGCAGTGAGCCTGTAGAAGGGTGTAGATTTCCTCCAGAGGTCCAGTGGTGGTATAGAAGGGTATGGTCTTCCCCTGGGAATCCAGTGGAAAAAGGCTGCCTGTGCTCCAAATCTCAGATTATATCCAGGTAGGAATGCTTGGCTCCTCCCCCTGGCTGGAGCATCTCACAATGGTATGATGTAATTTTATCAGTTATGCACTGAGACTCAAAGTCTCATTAACAGAAGATATCACCTGGAAGGAGAATGGGTCCTGGAAGAGATAAAGAGCACTGCCCCATCTGGTTTCAACATATGGTGATAGAATACATACTTCTGGTTACATCTTGCATTGCAACCTAAGACAGCTAAATATTACTTTTCTACATTGTAAGATATATAGTTGTTTTCTTTTAAGAGGGAAGACGACTTTGACTAAAACAGCACTCTACACTAACAAAAATATAAGAAAATCCAGGCAAGTATTATATAAATCTGCAGAAACTAGGACACCTAAAATGTATATTATTTTAACTTACTAGGTTTGGGTTACATAATATGAACTTCTTACTTTAACCAAGTTTGATATTTGTAATCATAGCCTCTTATAATTTAAAAAATTATACAATGGATTGTACAATAAAAAACTGCAGTACAGTGTTAACAGTTTTATTACTTTTATGATGGACTTAAATTTCATGATTTTAAAAACTGTGTTCTAATTGTATTTTTCCAATGTAAACTTTTGCATTAACAGAACAATTCATAGAAGTGTCAAGACAAATACTTGATGGTTGATTATAAAACAAGACTGATGACATCCCTCTAAAATGTTAACATTTCTGGTAATAAACTCACTTTTTCTATTAAATAAAACTTTTTGCTACATCTAAGAGGTTAAGAAAAGTGCTGTTAAAATATGACTGTGCTTTGCTACTTTAGTAGTGTCTTTAATCATTCATTTATTAACTTGTCCAGAATGACCATTTTTATACAGTAGGAGTCTCTGACAGAATTCTGCTTCATAAAATACTACTGATTTCTATGTAGAAATCCTTTTGTGTATGTTTCTATAAAGTTTGTCCTTGGATCTGGATCAACCAAACATACTGTTAGATGCAGAGGAGACATTCTCATTATCATATTTAATTCAGTTTATTAATACAAGTATTTCCCCATGTTCTTGTGGAACCTTCACACTAACTCCTTAATTGACAGCAGTGGAGTCATACCAGATTTTATTGGATTATGTTACATCAGAAAGTTGTCCTGTGATTAAATGTATTGTGACTACCTCATTTCACCTCCTTTCCTACTCCATGACTCTTGCCAAGAAGGCTCATGCCAACATTTTCAAAAATAATCTCTTCCTTACAACTTGAAAACCTATGTACAATCATGAAGTGTTAGCAGAGGACTTCTGCTGAAGCATTTGCACTTCACACATGCAGGTTAATAGTCTAAATAGTTAGCTGGCCATTCTTCCTGGAGAATTGCAGCTACAATAAACTCTTGAGCATTGGTTTGTAAGTCAGCAATCACAGTCCATCACCAAGATCCACTTCTACACTTCTATGGTTTATTATCGACTTTAATTAAATTTTATGTTAACTGAAGTAAATTTGGTTTGGCACGCATGAAAGTCACAACCCTTGAAAAGAGGGTTTCTGTCATCATCACCCACAGGATCGCTGCAGTAAAAACTTTGCAGCTTTTGTTTTTTTCTTAAATATTTTGGAAGCAATGATAAGTTCTTAAAAAAACTTCCAGTTTTTTAGCTAATATAATTCCATGAGATAGTCAACAATTTTGATTAAATTGCATTATTGAATTTTTTTTACTAGTAGTAGCTTATTGTAATTCCTACATCCACAACTGTAATCACACCCTGAAATTTAGTAATAGCCTTATACTTTCAATAGCTCATACCTTCTGTCTGTTTTGGTTTGAAGTCTTTACTTTCACATATTTGCTTACATATATATCCATGAGCTGAAAACAATTTTACTGTAGAAACCAAAATCTAGTATCTGTTATCTATAGCTATATTTCTTGAATTTTTCAATAAATTGAGTTCAGAGGTATTACAGAGAGGCTTACTGGAACCCTTTTATATGAATTTCAATTTGGAATTTTATTTATGAGTTACTGTTTTCCCTTTTGATATATATTTTTTATGAGACAATTTGTCTTAATATTTCAAGGCACCAACTCTGGTCTGAGCAAGGACACCTTGCTGAAGTCCTGGAGTTGCATCTATTACCGGTAGGGCCAGCATGTGGCATTTTATGATGCACTTCATAGCTTCTGACGACAGCACATTTCATTCTAATGTGACCTGGAGAGAAATAAACAGTGTAGTAAGTACCATGGCAGAGTGGGGAAACAGGAAATACTGAAATGTATGTATTATTTCAGCAGAAGATTTACTTATCCTAACTCAGAACTGATATTAATATGCATAATCAGCCTTATTTCCAAGATTAAGTTCAAACACAAGTCAGAGGACACATTATGTGGACACCTAGAAGGTCAGTAGCAAAAAGACACAATAATTCTAACACAATAGTGGGAGAATTTTAAAGAAAGTTTTCTTCAGAAAACCTGCTAGTTGAGTTTCTTCTCAGTTGACTCTGTCTACAAGGCATCTCCTACTGATTAACTAATTCACCCAGTACAAACAGTACCTGTTGCATGGACAATGCCCCAGCATGTCTGAAATTTTCAGAATGGGATCCAGCTTCCTGGAGCTTCACACAGCACCCAGAGAGCTGATAATGGTTGCATGACAACAAGAACTACCATTTCACTCCATTATTTTTGTTGCTTGGAGCACTGGGAATTGTCAGACTTTTCACTACTCACTTTTTACAATATTTTACTTTCAGATCCCACAAAATTCCTGTTCTTTCTCATGCTTTTCAATCATGTTCATTAAACATATGTGAGTAGTAAAATACTTCAAGTTGGCTCATGTTGGTATTTTCTCATTGAAAAGATAGCTGGACTAAGTATAAGGATAAACATGCTTGGGTGCAGTTCACCCACAGGCCACAAGGAAAACCTAGCCTCCAATGGATCCTCCTCCTTTGACTTTTGTGTTCCCTGCCTCCTCCTTTGACTTTTGTGTTCCCTCTGTTTTTTCACTGTTTTTGTTTCCTCTTCCTCTGCCCATGTGGTGTTTTCTGCCTTTGCTTGAATACATTTTCTCAGAGGCACCACGATCATTGCTAATAAGCTCAGCTGTGCTCTGCTTTGGGTTCATTGAAGACAGGTGGAATTGGATGCGTCCAGCAAGGGGGTAGCCTCAGCTCCTTCTCACAGAAGCCAGCAAAATGGATATATCTAGAAAAAAGACACTGGAAAGACGATATATTAGTAAAACAAGTACTTTGTAGAGGCAGTATTACCCTTTTCAGCGTTCTTATAACTGAAAATCTTAGAATTTCTTGATAGGAAGGAACCAGAATTAAAATTTATGTTCAATGCCTTCTCTCAATACCTCCAAAAGCAAAGGAAATGGGTGGCTTCCTTCCCAGCTTGCTTTTCATTCTGGTATAAATCCTTTCTGAAAGACACTGAAGAAACAGAATCTCCATGTTAGTGCTGTGCTTAAGAAAGGGAGAAGCAGAATCTGGAACACCTAACTTTGCTACAAGCCCTGACACCAACATCCTAACAATCAAACCATAAATAGTAAGTGGGAGGAGGTAAGGATAGAAGAAGAATAAAGTTATAATTGATGTGATATGTGTTTTCTCACTCTTGCTCTAAAAAGCAAGGAAATACAGCAAAATCTATATCAGGTTATAGCATAGCGTAAAAGCCATTCCTCGGCACAAGGAAGCAATTCCACTCATAATTGTAAAGGCCATAGCCAAGCTGACAAGGTTTGGCATTTGGGAGCACTATAAATGGCTATTAAAATATGGGTCTCATTCAAATTGCTATGACAGGGCAGAGAGATAGAACATTACAAGGTCAGGTCATGCCAATTTTCAGGGTAGACTTAAGTCCAGCAAGTTAATCAATCATCCAATACATTTCAGATTTTAACTAAACTAAGCTTGAAATAGAGGTGCACAGTTATATCAGAGAAAAATGCACAAACAAGTGTGGAAACAGATTTAGAAACAATCAAACAAAAAGAAAAAAAGATTATCTATTTTGGCTTCAAAACATTACCAATGTACTACAATAATAGTAGCCTTTGGAAATTCATATCTAAATACATTTTCATTGCATAAAAAATAACAAACTCTATCTAAAGGAATATTTAGTTTATTTTACATTTCTCATTTGTTCTGTGTTATATTGGATAAGAACTACTTTGGGTACACACTTCCTCAGATTAAGTGTTTAAAAAGAGAACTTTGGAGAGGTGGAATTATCAAAAAGAAAAAATCATGAAAAATAAGAGATAATATTATATGACATCTTGGTCTTCTCATTTGTTTCTAAATTATGCTTATGCTTTGCACTGTAATGTAATTGTTACTAAAGATCACATTTGCAGGCTTTACTAATGCCATTTGTACTCATTCTACTGTACAAAAATACGAAAAAAATGTTTTGAGATTTTGTTTCTGCTTAGATCTTACCTTTTTTTGTATTGTATTTAATGTTGCCAGAGGCTGTTCTCACAAAAAGAATACCCAAAACTAACAGTAATCCTCCCCAGTCTTTCTGTTGATAACATTTCATTATTTTGGACTCAAAAAACTAGCAGCGATAGAGAAGACACAGGGATTTCTCAAATTGCTAAGGATTTTGCACAGCTGTGTAGCTGAATGAAAATATATGGTTGAATGAAAATACAAGGTCTGTAGAGTTATGGTAGGGGTTGCTTCCCTGGCATATTTCCTAAATGAAGTGTCAATGGTTGACAGAAGAACTTAAAAGTCAATAGCTCACAGCAGATCTTCAAAGTAGAGTTCATCTTTTAAGAAACAGCAAATTGAAGCTTGACTATTATGAGAGAATATCATGGGATTTTTCCAGTTCCAAAGAAATCTAGAAAAGTAAGTAAAAATAGATCCACAAAATTATGTCCAGAGAAATTCAAAACATATAAAATACTTCTGAATGTGCTAAAAGGCATGTTTTGAAAGCCTTGGACACTTCCAAATCCCAAAAAAATGTGGTTTCAAATGCCTCTCCCAAAGGAAGACCGCGATCTTATGTATTTGTAGTGCAGTTTATTATCTTATCTGCTTTTCCATTAAGTATGTATGAATTGAGTTAGTCATGAGGAACCCAGTACCTGTGTCAGGTACATTTTCCTGAATTTTGTTATTAATATTATTATGAATATTATTTTTGTATCCACGTCTCTTACCAAAATCCATTATAAGCAGATAAATAACTTATTTTTCTTGTATTCATTTCTAACTCTAAGGCATTACTCATGTCTGTACATGTATTTAGAAGCCTAAGTTGGAAAAGTTAAAATAATTTATTATTGTAGAAATAATATAAATGGTCTCTTGTTCAATACTTGTATGGGGTATTAATATAATTTTCTGTCTCGAATAAAATCTGTTCTTTTTTCACAGAATAAATTGAGACTACTCTGTGAGCCCTGGAAAAAAATAACTTGAATGTAGTTTGTTATCTCGTGAGAAAGACTAGTGAATCATCAACCAGACTCAGGTATTAATTAATTGATTAACCATTTTAACTTTTTAAATTGATATACACAAACAAACAATCAAGTGCATCTCTAGCCCTTGTTATATAGCTCTTTAATACTTTAATTACACACATGGGGAAAGAAATTATTTGACCACATGTTGAAGTCAAACAAGCAGCTCACAAACAAGCATACTTACAGTGGAAAAGTGTTTCCTGATGTTCAGATGGAACCTCTGAACCTCTTGTGTTTCAGAATAGAATAGAATAGTTGGAATTCACGGCCTCTGATCCTATAACTGGACACCCCTGACAAAGAGATTGTCTCTCCTTTCTTTACACCCTCCCTGCAGAAATACACAAATAGGATACCCCTGAGCCTTCTCTAGATAAAACTGTCCCATCTCTCTCAGCCATTTTCACAGGAGAGATAGTCCAGTCCTGTCATCACCTTTGTGGCATACAAAAATAGTCCAGACATACTGGACTATCTCCAGTATGTCAGTATCTTTCTTATACTGGGGATCCCAGAACTGGACACAATTCTCTGGGTGTGGCGTCACCAGCTCTGAATCAAGAAGCAGAATCATTTCCCTTGTCCCACTGGTGATATTTCTCCTCATGCAGCTCAGGATACCACTATCTTTCTTTGCAGCAAGGGTACACTTCTGGCTCATGTTCAACCACATGTCCACAAGGAGCCCCAGGTCTTTCTTTAACAAGATGTTTCCAGTTTCTAGTCATCAACACATATTGATGCATGTGTTTGTTCCTCCCCAGGTGAAGGGTTTTGCACTTTCCCTTGCTGTATTTCATTACATTACTGTCAGCCCATTTCTCCTGTCTATTGAGGTCCTTTTTCCACAGCAGCACAATTCTCTGGTGAATCAGCCACTTTTCCCAGTCTAGTGCCATCAGAAAACTTGCTAAGGGTAAGCAGCCCCCACAGATCATTAATGAAGACATCAAACTGGACTGGGCTCAGTGTTGATCCCTGGGGAGCACTGCTGCTCACTGTTGCATCTAGATTTTGTGCTGTTCATCTCCACCCTCAGGGCCAAGCAAGTCTTCAATCTACCTCCCTGTCTGCTCCTGCAGCCCACATATGAACAGCTTCTCTATGAAGATCTTATGGAAGACAGTTTCAAAGTCCTGACTGAAGCCTAGACAGAAAGTATCCACTGCTCTCTTTGATTTAGTGATGGGTTGACTTTGGCTGTCTCCAAGAAATCTCAACCTTTCTG
This sequence comes from Hypocryptadius cinnamomeus, assembly GCA_013400635.1. Lineage (NCBI taxonomy): Eukaryota > Metazoa > Chordata > Aves > Passeriformes > Zosteropidae > Hypocryptadius > Hypocryptadius cinnamomeus. The sequence goes on along the minus strand of VYZP01008795.1, from coordinate 33,358 downwards.
TCTCTCATTCCCCTTCTTCAAGAGGATAGGAAAAAAATAAGATTTAAAAGCTCACTGAGATAAAGGTAGTTTAATAAGAAAAGCAGATGCCATTTAGGCAAACAAAGGCAAGATTAAAGAGTCAACATAAAAAAGGAGATTTATGGAAATTTCAAAACTTTGTAGTGATTTAATTTCCACAGTATTTAATGATTAATTGAAGGACTATAGTAGCTGTGACTCACTGACAATGAGATAAAACTATATATACTCCCAGCAAACACAGAGGCATAATACATTCTGGAGGTATCACACATAACATCAGGTGTTTGCAGTGTTAACTACTTAGCCTAGGCTCCAATTACTGTCAACTGAAGAAAATAAACACTTTTAGTAACAGTTTCTCAAAGGACCAAAGCCCTATTTTGTCCTAACATTTGGCAACTAGGTCATACTAAGATGCCAAACAATGACTTCATAAAAACCATCCCCATTAGACAAAATACATGACTGATTCAGGCATTATTAACGTTTGGAAGGAATTGCATTAAAGGCTTTCCACTGAATATCTCTACTGAAATTAGTTAGGTTTGTCCTTCAAAAGACAGGGGAAAGAAGGAAGTCTTGTTGATCTCCTTCCTCCAAGTCCTGCTCTCCTGATGAAGACTGCTTTCAGGTTCTAGGATATATTTATGTGTATGTTGTAACAAATGTGCTCCAGGGTATTTTTAGAAGAGGGATTTCCTGTCAAATGCAAGAATTTTTCTTCATCTGTTAGCAGTAATAGCTACATGCCAGAATATTGCCATTGACTATGAATCATTATTCTTTCTTTGATTCTAGCTAGATCATCATAAATGACAAAGATGCTCAAAGAGCTTTTCTCTTCCAAGACAAATGTTATTGTTTTGGTCTTTTACCTGATTACTGGTTGTTATAATAGCAGAGCTTCTGCTGCAGAATGCCTAATTTGGTAATTTGCAGAATTTTTATCGTATGTTGTTCTTTATCAA
>VYZP01008795.1:4503-31089 GCA_013400635.1 Hypocryptadius cinnamomeus | reverse complement strand
CTGTTCAACAGTCCAGCTTCTGTTAGGTTGTGGTCATCTCTCTATTGCACCCATTCCTTTCAAACACACTAGCTGCATCGACATTGCCATAAAGAGGAGTCTGAAAGCCAGGTTTTCCCTGTCCACCCAGAGCTGGACATTGGGTAAGCTGCACCCAGTTTAAGTTCACCTGAAAAGGGAGCAAAAGGGGGACACCCCAAGGACTGATTCACTTTAAATAAGTTTCACACATGTATAGTCCTCATCATAATCAAACCTGGCCTATTATATTCATATAGCCCATCTGCTCTTATGACTTGATAACAGAAAAATGCAATGATTTGGAAATGCTTCTTAAAAGATTCACAGTGCTACTTGTTACACAGTCACCAAAGATGTCCAGAGTCAAGTCTGGAAAAAGTCAAGAATTCTCTTGTTCTCTCTGAAAGTAGAAAACATTCTTTGCAAAGAGCTATTCAGCATCTCTGTGCCATGTATTTGAAGTCACATTGTGACTATACTATGCCCCTATGCTGTTGGTTCCCATTTTCCTTCAGCTGATAGATCACAAAAAGAGATCCTAGATTTGGGACATCTGTTGAATTGATATTAAGTCCTTAAAGCAGTCATACTCACTAGAACCAACAATTGCTGTCTTTCGTATATATATGTTGTGGGGATGGAAACATGGAAAATTTAAAATAAATTTAAATACATAGCTTCAAATTAATAGGCAAGGATATTAATCGTTAAGTTTCAATGAATGAGATCCTTACTATATCAAAATATTTTCAGTCATTGACCTTAAAAATTATACAGTAGAGTCCTAAAATCTGAAAGCAGTGCTCTAACTTGCATTTTATTAAATCCTAATCTGACTTGGCTTTTCTGATCTCAGCAACTCATGCTGAGTACTGTAATGAAGAATTGAGATTAAACAAACACATTATTTTTAGATTATGGATATTAAAACAAAAGGAAAATATTATAATCTATTCTACTTTCTTTTACAGCAGAAAAATTATGCACCAATTTCTATATGAATCTTATAATTTCTGTATAAGACATAATGAATCTCTTTAAGCACCATCCAGTGTTGATTTAAAGGCTGAGAATACACTACATTTCTAATTTCTACCACTGGTTAGTTATCCTTATTATTAAAAGGTTCCTTATTAAGAATCTGAATTTAACTAGTACAAGCTTCTAAACACCAGCTCTCATAATACAGCATGCTTTGCAGATGAAATGTATTCTACAATTGATAATTAATAGTATCAGTAGATAATTAAAGTAGACCTTCTTATTACTCTGTTCAAACAAGGGGCTTAGACTTTTGGCAGTCATATTCTTTTTTTCTTTTTTAGTTAACACAACACCAATATTTTCATACAGAATTTTATTTAAAAGAAAAAATAGAAAACATTTAAGTTACAATTGTTGTGGTTTAAAAGCAGCTGGAAATTATGCCCCAAGTAGGTGTTTCACTTCCATCCCCCACCCCCTCGAGTGAGAAAGGGACAAAAAGGCAGAGGTTCAGGGTTGAGATAACAATTTACTAGAAAAACTGAAATGAGATAAGGAAAAACAAACAGTGATAGCAACAATACTTATAAAAACAGTGTATAAAAAAAACCAATTCAGGTTTCAGATTCTTTTGGTAATTGTTAGAAGAGAGAGGAAGCCTTCCTTCTAATCTCTATATTCAGATGTCACAGACAGTATGTTAGATGTACTTAGCACGTGAAAAGAAAATCACATTGTCTTTAAACAGGAGAACCCCTTAGTTTTAAGTTTATAAATGTTGTAATTTACACTTAAATGTATAGTAACCATTATGGTACATGCAAGGTGTTTAGGGATTAAACAAAGATCCAGCATGGGAGAGAAAAGGAAAGAAGAGCTTTTATTTGCAAACTCCCTTAAAGCTTTTCTCCCTCCTTTCCTTCTCCTTTTATAGAGGCGACCCCATAACTTGCCTTTATATGAAACTCACTAAAATTAAAAAACTTGCACTTCTACCCCATTTTTCCTGCAGTGCCTGGGGTAATTGATGAAATGAAAGAAAAACATTGGTAATGTAAACATGTATTTTAATAATAATGCTACATTTTCAAAATGACCACAGTTGTAATAAAAATGCAAACTTAACTTTCTATTCTTCTATTCTTTACTAATGCTGGCAGGAAAGATCCTCCACTATGCTGCCCCAGCTACTGAAAAATACAAAGCCAAAGATCATTGAGTTGTGTGTGAAGATTCTGAGTGAGCAGACACCAAGGAATGTATAACTTAGTGCTTCTGTTGCAAGATTTACTTTGTTACTTGCTTTTGTCAACATTAGAAAGTTAGAACATTCAAGTTTAAAAGCTTAGGGCTAAGGTGTGAGAAATGTCATTCTCTCAATCCCTGGAAAATGCAGCAGCTTGATTGCAATGCAGTTCCTTTTACAGCTTTGAAAAACCAGGTGCTCAAAATATCAATACACAGTAACTATTAACTCTGGTTCACAGCTCAAGCAAACAATTTTTGTGAAAGAAATCTCTAAAGGAAACAAGATTCTAAGCAGCAGACTGGAGCGGGAGCTCACTTATTTCTTCAATAGTAGAAAGAAGATGTCTTTTTTATTCATACATAAAGACACTCACCATGTTCTAAAATCTTAACATAGGCTTTTGAAAATATACCTTTCTCTAAGCTAGTTAAAAAAAAAAGAAGAAATCAAACCTTCTTGAATCAGTAAACCTCCAGTTTTCAGAAGAATGTCCAAGCTGCCATGATTTATCACCTGAAAGAGCTGTTGCTGCATCCTCTTTACTTTTTACAAGAAAAAAAGTCTTAAGGTTTAACAGCCGAGTCCTAGTGCACATGTTCAGACAGTCTCGGAGCTCACACTCAAGTACACGAGAGGGAAAACTTATGTACACTGCCACAAACCTACTGTGATTTATCAGCATAAGCTAATGAAAAGAGCTCAATTACCCCTAGAACTGCAGAGAACTCACTTAAATTTTTCTATTACTACAACTACAAATAAGGTTGGACAGTATCAGTAATGACAAGAATTTTAGAGTTCTGGGCTGCCTGTTAAGACATATTTCTGTTAGCTTAAGTGGGAGGTCAATGGGGTCACTCAAGAAAGATATTTGACCTGGTGCACATTTGTGTTTAACATGCTTCAATTTATTTTTGGATCCTGTTTTCCTTAGGGATATTAATTTAGGAGAGATTAGACGATTTATAATGACAAGAATCACTTCATCATATTCTAAGTTTCTACCTTTTATTTACTCAGTTGTATCTAGGAGATTCCATTATGGCCCTGTGTCTCTGCAATATTGGTCTGTGGTTATGCTTTATACCCTCCTGTTAAATAAGCTGAAGGTTTGAAATTAACAAAGGAAGCAAACTTCTCCACACAGGTCATAAACCTGTGGAACGCATCGTCATGAGGTGCTGTGCATGTCAAAAGTATAAATGCTTGCAAAGACAGTAACACAAATCATGGATGAAAAGTGTGCTGAGGACTGTTATTCAAAAGATGCAGCAACAGCTTTCACCTCAGGAAATACTTGCACTACTAGTTTCTCCAAAGCAAGGACATTTATCAAGGGAAGCACCACTCTATATGAAGCCTTTTACTCTATATGAAGCCTTTTCTTATCATCTTTTTCTAGAGATGGCTCCTATCAAAGACATGATTCTGGGCTGAAGGGCCATTTAGTCTGTTCCAGACACAGCAATTTTTCTTGTTGTTCCTAAACTGCCTATGTGATCTAGCACTACAGCCCCATTTGAATGACTGCAGCTCAAGGTAATTGCTCTTCCAGAGTGACTAAAATAGCTACCTTACCCAAGAACCCTCCTCAGCAATCAACAAAATGAGACATCTGCACAAGACATCCTATGCTTATCTTTGGTTATGCTTTATATCTCCTATTAAATAAGCATCATATATGGCAGCAATGTAAAGAACGATATAAAGATATTTTCTGACACACAGACACTAAAACTGTGATTGTGCTCTTTCCTAGTTCATTACAAAGCTCATACCCTAAGATATGCTAGAGAGATGTCTAAGCCGTGCTTCTCACATAAAACATGGTTGTGGAAGCTGTTTTAAGTAGAAACAGATTTGGACTTGTAGAAAAACACCTGTGATTTCAGTGACACTCTGTGTGACTGCAATCACAATCCCAGAGGATGCCTGGGAGAGGCCTTGAAAAAGCCCTTTTCTTACAATGACCTTTCTCTTCTTCCTTTCTCATATAAGGATCAGCAACCATGCCTGTCCCTGCATTTTGGCATGGAAAGGCCCTTTCCTTTGAGGCAGCGAAGAGGAAGGAGTTGCAGTTGCTGACTGGTTGGCCTTTCCCAGAAAAATCAGCTATTAAATTAAAACATCACACTTCTCAGTGGCAAACCAGTCTTCAAAACTAGAATTACCACAGTTTTCAACATGTAACAGCATAACAGACAGAATAAATTTCTGTGGTTCCCAGTTTCAGATTTTCATTTTTTCTAAATCCATTTCCATTTTTTCTAAATCTTCCTTGCATTATTGTTAGGAGTTAGAACTTTCTGGCACTGATCTCTGTTCAAAGCATTCAAATTACTTCATGCTGCACAGTTCTTCCTTTTGTATTACTCATTTTTCATATTAATTTTATGATATGTCAGTTCTCTAACACTTAATTAATATTTTCCACCTCTACGCTTTATTTGGTAATTTTAACATATTCCTCTCTGTCTTCTCTCAGGGAAATTTAGGCTATAAGAACTTGACAGAAAATAAAAAAAATCTATTAATAAATTCAGCAAGACTTGTAAGAAACAAAATGTATTTTGTATCAGGATAAAATAAACAGTGTATTTTGGATCAATCACTGTCAGTGAAACAGCTATGAAAACTGTCATTTCTTACAGGCCTGAAACCTGGGTATGAATGTTTTATTACCTAAATGCTTGATATAAATTCAGAGCTATGCAGCAACCCTCCTTTTAAGAACCTTATATATTTTATTACCATCTCATCCCCCTTATCTGTGCTGAGATATTTACTTGGTCAGAACACATGCCTAAATATTATATAGAAATTCTACCTAAAGCAGTATTAATAAAAGATGTTTAAGACTTTTAACATTGCAAACAGCCACATCTTTGTAGACAGCAAATTCAGCCAGAACACAGTAAATTATCTTTGTTTCATTGTAGTGCTATTTGTGGAAAATCTCACCTAATTTAAAACAGTGCTGCTTCGGATATGGAACTGCTGCATGTCTTAGCTGCATCCTCAGTTGGACTTTGGAATTTAATATGAAGTTCTTATCAGCCCCTAAAGTGACAGCATCATCTGCATACTATTTATATTCCTAAATGTTCCTCAGGAATAAGCAATTATTTAGTAGACAACAAAATTGGTCAATTTCTTTAGTTCTGGCTGAGTGATTCCAGGACAGTCAATTTATGAATAAACTACATTAAATGAGGTACTGGCCTTTAAGAGTGACCATGTACCTTTAAAGCTATCTCTAAAACACAATCCTCCCAGTAGCCAAAGGAACGGGAACATAATTTAATATTCTCTGTTCTAGTCTTGAGGCTCTTTCTCATACTGCAAAATGGTAAATAAATGTCAACACAAGAAGCTGCAGCAATTTATATTCTTGGAGACTAGAAAGTCAGTTTCAAGCTCTTAGATTTATTTTGCTTTTACAACTCTTAGATCACACCGCCTTGTTGGTATTTTTAGGGTTGAAAAATAGTTCCCAAGGGTCCAAGTTCTTTGTATCATATTAACAGTGTGTACCATTCACTCCTCAAATTTGTTCTTTTTTCTTGTTAGAGATCCCATATTTATTCTGAGCATTAAATATAGAAGTATATTTCAGTTATGAATCATAAATTATTGACAACAAAGAGGTATTCAAACCTTGTTCAAAGTAATTTTTTTCCATGTCACACTAAAATCACTGCTGTTAAAGTCAACTTAATTTTGAAAGTTTAAAATAGATCAATATTTCCTTTTTAAAGCGCAGGGACAACTTTAAATGAGTTTCCAGAACTCCTACTTGTACAAGAATATAACACGTATTTGTTTTCACAGAGACAACAGCTATTCTGTATCAAACAACTCAAAGCCTATCTCTTGGGCAGTAGCTTTGTGAAGGGAATCCTGCCAGATTCCCTGGTCTTACTCTGCATGAAGCCCAATTACCCTTGCATGAAATAAGTACAGAAAGGGTAACTTTCACTGAACATGAGTTTGTCTATAGTCACCACCAACTGAAGTTAGAAACCAGTTTAGGCTGGTTTCTTGGAAATCTTGTTTTTGTTTTGTATCACATTGAGATTGTATGAAATGTTCTCGGATACAGTCCCTCATATTTTAATAAAACTACTAGAAAGAAAAGAACACAAAATTCCAGTTCTGTATGTCTTTGTTGACATTTACTGTACATCCTAGGAACCCTTATTTTGCTGAACTACCACCTACATTTTGGAAGCAGAGAGCTCCAAAGGGTGATCTTTGAACCACAGCTGATTCTCAGGGCCTGATGGGCAGTTTGTAGCTGTCTCATGCATTGTCTTAATTTGTGTTTCAATTAAAATTCTGAGGAGAATGCATGGAGGTCATTGGTTCAAGACCAAACTTGGACTTTGTTTAGAATATTTGGGTATCGCTCTTAAGGACATCTAGATGGTACTAAAGAAAGCTTTCTTTTCATTGTCACCAATATTGTCAAATTCACTCAGGTCAGTTTGCAGGAAAACAAAAAAGTTTTATCATTGATTTAAACCTTCATTTTCTCCTCCAATAGTCATCTGATAAAGATTTACAATTAATAAGAGAGTTACCTGCAGTAACAGATCACAGTACTGTACTCTTAACATCTGGAGGCCACCAAGAGTCCTGACTCTTGTCCAGCTCTGCTAGTGGCTCTCCCACATCCTGCCCATACTCCAGGACCACATTCCAGCCCCCTGGAATCTCTCCTTGCCCAGAAATGCTGCAGCAGGGCCAGTCCCCACAGCCCTGCCCTGGCCAGCCCATGGGCCCATGTCCCATTCATACCTCAGCCCATGCCTCATTCCTGAGGCTGGGGTTGCCCCGGTGTCCCGGGTGTTTCCTGCTCCTGACTGGCTGGGAGAGGCCCTGCATGGTGAAGCCCTGACTAAACAGCCTGCATGAGCCACCTGCTGCCCTCCCCAGGGCCTCATCTCTCAAGGGCACCCTGGCAGTATACAACCAGATCACTAGAATACAATCAGAGGTTTCAGGTCTTTATTTTTTCTTCACCTTCTCTTTCCAGATATTCATGGTTTGCAGAATGCAACAGCCTGTAAGTGCTTGGCAGACCCGACCATCAAAAGCGCATCACTTGCGTCGCTCAGTGCTGGCCCCCAGCTGAATGCAATTGAGGCCCCGTGTCTCAGTCCTTCTCTTTAAAGGCCAGCATGCAACTAGCCCTGGCAGCCTAATAGATGCTCCCAGTCCCCCTGATCATGACCTCTCATGACAACTGCATTCCTCTGGGGAACTGGAAATGTCAGGCATCAAAGAAAGACCTGTGAGAGTGTCAGACAGTTTTCTCAGCAGCTGGCTTGTGACTAAGAAATGTGCTGTGACAGAAATCAGAGTGACCAAAACCAAAATGTAAGGCTGAGATGTTTGACCTAGCTTTCCCAACATCATGATAAAAGGAAAAGCACTGACTGACAAGAGGATGAAGAGCAATGTTAGGACAGATCCTCAGCTGCTGTAGAAGTGTATTGCCTGGATAAAGACAAAGGAGATGAGGCTCATTAACCCAACAGTCCTCACATGTATTTTACTGTTGCTGGAGAAGGTTTTGATGCATCATTTTAGAAAATGATGATTTGAGGGAATTTAAGGTTTTTACCTGAGTAATTTTTAAAGGTACAAGAAATAACAGAAGTAGCATTTTCTGCTAGTGTTAAGATATTTTGTTTTGACCTTATGAAACACTCTTAGTTCAACAAAGTCAAAATGTGCAAATTACTATGCATTTTTGATTTAATGCACTGTAATGGTTAAACCACATCAACTGTGCATTATGTCAAGTCAATGTAATATAATGAAATAAAATATGACACTTTTTGTAACAACATAATATTATCCGGTATTTGTTACACAGTCTATTATTTACATCACATTCCTCAAATTAAATAAATTGAAGTAATATTGGTTTTTTACAATATAAATATTTCAATTTCTAATCCAATTACTAGTATAACTATTTCATCAATTACTTAGTATCACAATAAAAATTTCAGCATTTGCAACAGAATAGAATTTTCAAATTTTCCAGCTTTTCTCATATGTTATAATAATGTTTAGATCACCAAATTCTTCCAAGGTAAGTATAACACAGTGTGATAGAAAAATAGAACAACATTCACCATCTCTATTGTAAATAGGCTTATCTATTTGGAATTGCTGCCAATGTTCAACCCTTCAAAGATGTTCAGGTGCTAACAAATATTTATAAAAGCAAACAAACCATGAAAATATTCTGCACACACAGGAAATTAGCAGTTTTCCCTCTGTAGTTTAAAGGCATATGTCTCTCAATTTTCTCCCTTTACAACATGCAGAGGATGAAAAATAGCCTTATCACCCTGAGTGATTTTAGATATTCATCATTAAGTCTGTATTTATGATGCATAGAATCCATTAAGGAGGATGGTGGTCTCTGTGGTAAAGGCCTGGGTTTTGTAGGGGTTGCAGGAACATCTGTGTAGTCATCCTGATACTCCCTTTACAGTGACACAAGGCTGCATGGCAGAATGTTGCGAAGCACTAGGAATTTCAAACAAGGCCTGCAGTAGTAGGCAACTGATGTATATAAAAGCTTTGTCTGATCCACTGTCATTTACAGCAGCAACTTGTTCTTAATGCTTACCTTGAATTAGGGAACACCAGGGAGAGTCACACTCTTAGATTCTGGTTAATCAAAAGGCTCTGTTGAAGTGAATAGCTCAAAGCACATAATGAGCTGGATTTGCAATTGAAGTCAATGTAAGCAGTTCAGAAAAGACATCAAAGGCAGGAGCTTATGGAGGCTGGAGGAAGAAATTTACCTCTTCTCTGAGACTTTGTCAGCAGTTTCACTCACAGAAAAAACTGATGCTGTTATGTTCTGCATAGTGTAATATTCCAAAGGTATTACATATAAATCCATGTCTTACAAGCCCTAGTATCCTTTGAGGGAGCAGAGGACATTCACAGCTTTAGTGCTCTGTGACTTTATACAGACTTAAGCAATATCTCAGGGATAACTTGTTCAAGATATGGAGCTTCTTGCAGACCCTGGCTGAGGAACAGACTCCAATCCTGTAGTCAGATAGAGAAATCTGGTCTTTTTGGACCAGAATATAAGAATCAGAGAAACACAGGACAGCAAGAAACTTCCTGGCTCAGGAAACAGTAACTTGCTATCATATAAGCCAATTCTTTTCTTAAGTATAACCTCCCTAATAGAAAAGATAGAATAACCACCTGACACAGCTGCACACCAAAAAAAGGATAGGAATATTGAGCATAATTTGAAAACTTAATAATTACCTATAATCCATTATACTCTGAATATCTTGATATTGGTGATAAAATTAAGTTCTTATAGCATCTTTTCAAGAAAGAATGAAAAGACTCAAAGACTACACCTTGGATTGCTCCCAGGATGAGCCACTATCTGGTAATCTGAAGCAAATTTCTATTTGGTATTACCTGAAGTTGCTAAAATGGCAAACAAGTATTTCACATTTTTCTGATGATAAGAAACAGGTGTAAGTTTTGTAACACATGAAGATATTCTTTATTGTACTATTTACTTCCACAGGAAGGACAGGACATAATAATTCAAAAAACCTTGTGCACCTACCTGTTCACATGTTGAAAACCTGTGAGAATATTCAAAGTGTATAGATCCTCTTCTGTAGATAGAGGAAAATTTTCTCATTGACTTTACTGGAAGATGTCAAAAACCTAAGTGGTATCTCCAAGTTCTCTTTAGTGATAAAGTCTGTTCCTTTCCTATGGCTGCAGCACACACGATAAGAATAATCTCAGCCTTAAGCTATGCACTTGAAGGTTTGGGCTGCTTTTGGGTGAGGATTGAGAGGGTAAGAAAGAGACAAGAAACAGATTCTCTGTAACTTAAAATTTTTACAGTGCCCTGAAGATCAGGGAGCTATGTTTGGTGCTTTGGGCCACATGGGACTTGTTCAGGCTCTATAGCTCCTGTTTTAAGAGTTTCTTTTTGAAATACCTGAAAAAGGTTCATTTTAACTTGCTTTTCACTTGTTATAGTGACATATGAGATCAATATTTATGAAAACTGAAAATAAAGGTAAGAAAAAAGTGTTAAGTTTTTATGTGGATGGAAGACTGTCTACAACAACCAGAACTTTACTGGAGAGTGAAAGGACTAGTATTAAGATATGTATTTCCTGCTATTCTTACTAAGAGATTTGGGTTTGGATTTTTTGGGTGGGTTTTTTTTGTGGGGAGGAGACTTGGGTATTTTTGTGGGATTGTTCTTGCTTTGTTGTGTTTTGTTCAGCTAAGATGCCAAAAGTGGGAAGACAATGTGATTTTTAGTACAAGGACCATACACTTCACAGCTTCACTAATTGCTTATTGTCTAACTTCATTGAACATCTTTAACCACTTAACTGATAAAAAAACTTTGCAGATTTTCCTAGCCATGAGGCAGTCTTCCGGTTTGACAGTTTCCTCCACAATTAGTCTATTGAATGGGTTTCCTAACAAAATGAAGTTCTTCTATAGCAACAATCAACATCTGTGAATACACTTCTCCAGAGAGATTACTACTAGGATCACTCAGAATGCTTTTATCTGTACAATGTATTTTTTACTTATCAAAACTGAAGTAAAAATTGTGCCTTACCACTCTATTCACTGTTTTCCTATGGAAAAATGTCTGGTTTACAAAGTGCCTCAGTAATCTAAAATCTAAACAATTTCTATCTAAAAGTAATCTAAATGATCACTAATGCCCTGTCATGAAATCTGTAATCAGTAATCTTTCTAATGAGGAGCACAGGAAAAAAAACTAAAGTCCATTGTTGCAGAAAACAATTCTATCATGGTCCCTCAGGTGAAGCTAAGAGCAGGCTCAAAAGCTATTGATAGCATTAAAATTCTCTGACACAAATATCAGATGAACTTCAGCGATTTTACTTCTTTTAATAAAAAATCCACTTAATCTTGCATACATAAAAAATTCTATGTGATCATCTAAACCGAAAGAAATACCAAGATATTGTCCCATAGTCATCATTCTTCTTCATGGAGAAATAAAGAGGAAAAGACTGAATGATGGGAACCAGTAATGTTATTTAATTCACTAGTTTAAGGTACTCACAGTCACCACCAAGAAATCAACAGCATAAGAGCTAAGACAGACCAGGAAAGTCCTTCCCACTCGATCAGCTTTCACAGTAACCTCCCTTAACCATGCAAGTCTTTCTGACAGACTTCTGTGCTTGCTATTACTATCTCAGACAGGCTCAAGAATCTTGACTTGAAAAGTTCATAGTATAATTAGAAGAAGGAAAAAAAAAAAAGTGTATATGTATGCATATATATGTATATGATTACAGAATTATTAATAACACATTATATTACAGAAAAGGAAGAGATACAGAAGGGAACACAAGAGTTTTAAAGTGAAATTTAAAAATTTAAGTCTGAAAGGTAAAGAACACTTAAAACACAGATTTTAGAGATTCTATTATTTATTTATGTGCTCTAAATATACAGAAGCATCTTAGTAGCTCTGCAACAACTTAACCCATCCATGCTAGGGTTTGTACAGTTTGTTTTCTCACTGTGTGTTCTGAAAGGACTGATCCAACAGGTGTGTTTTAAAGATTTCTGTTTCTTGTCCATACAAACAGTTTTTTAAATATAAAAACCACAATGGTGATTTTCTTCAAAAATCTGTGTTGGTGTCATCACCCCATGGAGGTGAAACATTTAAGATTAAAAGGTTAAGATAGAAGTCAAAATGATACCTCCGCAGAAGGAGATTCTTGGCTTCCAGGCAAGCAAAATATTCTGGACCTTGAGGTATAGCAGGCAGGCAGAAATCACAGCAAGTAGATGTCTGAAATGTAAGAAATTCTGAAGAGACAGCAGTGAGGAGGGTACACTTCTTACAAGTAAATTCTCAGATTTGATTCAGTTAAAAGTCTAAACTTCATATTCAGAACCCAGACATACACTGGGAATATAAGGTGTTTGAATACTTCCAGGTGTAAACCACACAGCAAGGGGAGCCAGGGAGAGTTGGTGCCACGTGCACCTTTGGAGGTATTGAAACCCTCAAGCCGCAGCTGTACAGAGCCCTGGGCAGCCTGCTCCAGGATGTCCTGCCACAACAAGAGGGTTGGATGTGGTGACCTTCCCTGGACCCCACCACCTCCAGCTCTTCTGTGACCCTCAGGCAATGCCTGCAGGGGCCAGGCCAGGGACTGGGAGCCACCGCCCCAGGGGCCTCGGCGCAGGGCCAAGCAGCCAGGGCCCACCACACCCGGCAGGGCCATCAGGGTGGAAAGAGAAAGCTGGGGTGGGACTGGGACAGGCAGAGACCAGGCCAGGCCCATGGCTACGGGACAGCAGGCAAGAGTCTCAGCTGGATGTGTCCTCACTGGGCTGGGGACAGCCCTGGCCATGGCCACGTCATGGTGTCCAGGAGCATGTCCCAGGGTCACAGCAGGAAGGCGCCACCCTCAGCAGCACCAGCTCTCAGCTGGTCCTGGGTCCCAGCAGCCAAAACTCCTTCCAGCTGTGAGGTAAGGGAGGTCTTCTGGTGAGCCCTGGGCTGGCAGTAGAAGCAGTAATAAAGCGATACTTTAATTTTCCCAGTAGTTAAGTGACACTAAATCTGGTATTACACTCTTCAATGCCTTTCCCTGCAGTGTCTGAGAAACTGCAGATCTCAGCCAAGAACAGTAATGGGAGTTCACAGGCAATACAACTGTGCTGTGGAAATGAAGAAAAGAGATGGGCTGAAACAGGGTGAGAGACAGTTCAAGGGTATTATTGTACTCAATAGGCAGGTCAGGCTGAGACAGAGGAGGTCCCTTAAGTAAAAAAACCCAAAATATAAAGTGTTTCTTTTCAGTGATAAAGGGCATTTGAATGAGTTGCTTGGGGACACTGAATGAGCCTGCCTAAATACACTTTTGGAAAGGGAACCTGTGGTAAAATTAATTCAAATTCACTGTGCTTTATACTCAAAGGTCATAGAAGCCAATGCCACGGTGTGGCTGCAGTTTCTGACCGGAGAAACCATTTCAACATGGAGCTTGCTAAGCTTCAAAGAGCACCTACATAATATCCAATGTCAAATTGATACGTATAATGTAAAATGGTAGCAGTGGGCTACACTTCTCAATTCCAGGCCTAGATTTTTTTTACTTTTACCTTTGGAGAATATTGGCTGCAAAAATAAACAACAGAAACTAACAGATTTATATACATTTGAAAGCAGTTGCATAGCAACATCTTCAGAACTATCTTCTTCCTTCTTGGAAATTTATTACTGTCAGAGGGACTGGTAGGATAATTACCTGTTTTGCTACCTTTTCTCTCTCATGTACTTCAGAATTCATATCTAGAAAAAATGGGATTTTTTCAAAAAATATTTTCAATTTCTCTAAAAACCCAAACTCTTATCACACTAAATACAAAGAAAAGTATGTAAGAAATGCACAGGCTACAGCCATCACACTTTGCTGGTGGTTATAACAGTAAAGTGGAAACATACAAGGCTGGTCTCCAGTCCCTGCCATAATCCTGAGCATGAATTTTCCAAATCAGAGGTAATAAATTCAATGGCCTATTGACTAAAGAAAATTAGTCATATAATTTCCCACATATTATGTGTAAGCTACTCATTATTGATTACATTATTATGCTACTGTATTTCTGAGTAATATGGAACAGATGTCTCTCACTAACATTTTCAGCCGAGAAAGCAGCCTATCAAAACTGGGAAAGAGATTCTATGGACAACTTCAGTTTTAACAACCTTACAGTTTTTGTAGAAAAATAACATAATAGTTCATTCTAAATTCTCATCTACTTATTACTGAAGATTTATTCCCAGACTATGACGGATGTTAAACTTCAGTAAACAGTTTCCATGTGCCTAGCATGGAAAATAAAGAGCTTGTTTCTTAATTGTTCCAGATCAGAACACCAAACAAGTAAAGGATATGGACCTGTTAGAGTGAGTCCAGAGAAGAGCACTAAGATCAGAAGGCTGGAGCACCTCTGCTATGGAGACAGGCTGAGAAAGTTGTGGCTGTTCAGCCCAGAAAAGGCTCTGGGGGGAGCTGAGAACAGCCTTCCAGCACCTAAAGCACCTACAAGGGAGATAGAGAGGGACATTTTACAACAGCATGCACTGATAGGACAAGGAAAAATGGCTTCAAACTGAAAGAGGGTAATTTTTGGTCCTATATTAGGAGGAAATACTTTACTATGAGGGTGATGAGACACCAGCAGAAGACCCAGAGAAGTTGTAGATGTCCCTTCCATGGAAGTGTTCATGGCCAGGTTGAACCAGGCTACGAGCAACCTGTTCTAATGAAAAACATGCCCATGGCAGGGGTTTAGAACTAGATGGTTTCTAGGGTCCCTTCCAACCAAACCTATGATTCCATGATTCCATGATTGTGTTTCACAGATTCTGTTGCAACCACCGTCAGCAGATGATCAGTGCTGCAGTCTGGGTACTTTGGATCTCTGTTCATATACTGTTTGCATAAAGGCATCAGTTGAAAATATCTTGTTCATTGGCTACATGAGTAACTGAGATCTTAAGCCACCCAAGGAAATAACATTCTTAAGTATTGTTAGCAAAACTCAACTTCATCATTCTCAGACACTAACATTTGTGCATGTTTTGTTGTAAAATGCAAAGACTCCTCTACTAGGCAAAGACTAACATGCTAAATTGCTCTATGAACTATTCTCCAAGACAGGAGTCCTGAGCACAGTGGACAACCCTCAATGCACAGAGGATTTAGCTTTTGGTCCTACACTTCATCAGTTTTAAAATACAACAGACACTAAAAATTAATTTGGATCTTTATTATCCCTTTTGTTTAATTATTTTTTTAAAATATTGGATGAAATAATCTTAATAATATTATAATTCATTTATTTATAAAGACAGAATAAAATATAAAGAGAAACAAAATAAAAAATGAAGGTTTAAATCATGTTTTTTTAAAAATAGCATTTCACATCTATCCAAGTAACTTTTTTTTTATGAGCTAACATTTGATATTTAAAAAAGAGAGCTTTACATACAGAAGTTTTGGTCTATCCCATGAAAGTAAAATATTCCTGATGTAAAGAATCAGGACATACTATTAGTCTGTTGCTGCTGTATTTTATGTTTTCTTCTGTGGATTGCTAAAGTGTGAAAGACAAACCAATCTCTATGATTTACTTGGAATATTTCTTCCTACGTTCATAAGATAAACAATATCATCTATCCATGTCCCAGCTGATCAGCTACTTGATCCTTGGGTTAGTCAAACATACATATTTTTGCTTTTGTAATTTTTCAAACCAAGTTCCAACACATAGGTTTGCCTTAACAAGCCTTTCAATTTCATTTCTTAGCCAAGTGTTATCTTGCTTCTGACTCCATTCAACAGATCTCCCAGGATATTATTTTCATGTTAAAAATTTCTTTCTGAAGTAACTTTAAAGTTTATTTTTATATTGTTTTCAGCTAAATACAACTGTGCTCTAAATACAGCAGTACTGTGCATCCATAACAGAAATAGATCAAAACCACAAATTCAATAGATATTTTCTAACATAACTTTCAAGCAGAGAAAAAGCCTAAGTAATTAAAAAAGAACTACATATATCTGGAAAGAACTGGGCAAAGATGTAATAAGTTCTACCCTGTTTCAAAAAATAACATAATGAACTGCTTAGCTCCAAATCTCTTTGAAATTGTGTTAAATGAATACTGACAACTTAAAACACTCTTTAGATTTACCAATTCTTAATCAGTTTGCATGCAACACATTTTGTTACCACTTATATCTGTATAGCTATTGCTTCTGTTTCTGTAGGTCTGCAAGGTTTTATCAGTTAAATAAATTGCACTTACTCTCCACAAATGGTCTGGAGAACTCAGATGAGTTCTCCAAATTTAAATGCAATGCCTTATATTTAAACTTCAGAATATGACAAATCTTTCTGATGCATATCAGTGCTCAGGGTCTGGTGGTATTCCTCAGACCAGGCTTTCAGAGTGAGGTCAGTTTTATCACCTGCACATCATCTGCACATTCTGATGGAAAAGGCTCACAAGCACTCTATACTGTTCCAACAGGCCAGAACACTGTGATTCAAAAACAAACAGGCAAACAAACAAAATCCACACAAAAAGAAAAAAAAAATTAAAAAGTAAAAATGGTCTTGTGCCATGAAAGCCCTAAGTGGAGAAACTGTAAAATGGTTCATAAGCTTTCAATCTTTCAACACTTATAAGTTTAACTATGGGGGAAAAAAAACTCAGCAAAACATTTGCAGGATGAGGTCTAAACTACTCTTCCAACGGGAGCATTGAGCACTCACATTGCATTGCTCCTTTGTATTCAGAGTGGCCTGTGAAATGCTGAGAATGCAGGAAAATATGTAAACCAAAAGACATTGTGGGATAAGCAAGATGACACTGTGAGATGTGAATAATGGAATATCACTTCTTACCTGGCATGAAGTTAAAGACAAGTGCCATTGGTGCAATAAGGTATGAAATCATACTTCATATTTCACACACAGGAGTGTCTTGTTACAATTACAATTTTGTTGTAAAGTGTGATTTTAAAATGAGTTTTTATATGTTAAGAAATAGGGTTAATAAATTACATCCAGTTGTTTTTTTGTGATAAGATGACTCAGTTTCTGCTGTTTTTTTTTAATGAGTTCAGCATGTCTTTGAATAAAATAAGGCATAGGCAGTTATGACATTATGACATAGGCAGTTTGACTTCTAAAATTCTTTCCCTATCAATAGCCATTTTTTTCCTTTCTTAAACTGTTTCGTTTTTACTTTTTAATATTTTTAAAAATAATCTCTGGTTGTTTTATTGAGACAGACCATGTCTCCAAGAGCAAGAGGACAATCAATGGATTAAGCAGCTACCAGGAGGTAACTAAGTGCGGTGCTGTGTGAGTGTGAGCTGGAGGTAATAATAACTTTGGTGCATTAGCAAGAGGTAGGTGTTCATAAATTTGTGTGTATCTGGGATTTTTTTGGCTGACTGTATAGTTCTGAGTCTCACATAATTACATCATTTATAAATGAAATGGCTTTAATCCTCATTTGCTACGACAATGTGAATTTAGTCATTTTTCCCTGCTACACAATGCACAGTTTTTATCCAGCCTGAATTCTGTCCAACTAGCCTGGCAGCAACGTGACCCACATCAGCTAAACAGAGGCTTTCTCTGCAAACTTGTGTAAGACTGTTAAGCGCAGCATCTCAGCCTGTGAGAATTAAAGGGAAAGGAAACAATCCATGCTAGAGGGAATATCTGTGAGAAAAGGGGCATATATATGCCTACAAAGGATTACAGGGTGGAGGAGGAAGAAATGAGATGCATGAAATGTTGTAACCTTTCAGGAAGGAAAACAGTGCTATGATAATATAAAAATTAAAAATTACTTTTTTTAAAAGGGGATAAAAAAGGAGTGCTAATAATCTCTCATAATGGCTTACCTATTCCTTGAATTAGGCTTTCATAGAATAGTTCTGGAATTGAGAAACCAATATATTCAACCAATATATACAAAGACTGTGCAGATTCGTACCAAATGTCCTGTTTGTAGGGGCAGCTACATATTTGTTTCTTTTCTATTTTTTGAAGGATTCCACAGAAGAGGATCAGTTCTTGTCTTCAGAGAAAACCCCAAGCCTATTGGTTCACAGTATCACTGTGACATTTGGTGATATAAATTGGTGTTAGCTTCCTTGTTCACTATTATCAAGTGTGAAAATACTTGGCTACCTGATATTTTTCACTGGTGATGAAGCACTGCTAAAATGACCTGAATTTTCCTGTTTGTGTCATCCCATAGAAAAAATGCAGCAGGGAAATGATAAATAATTCATTCTTGTCAGTTTCAACTGTGTAAAATTACACTAAGACAGAACTTCTATTCCAAATTTATGCCAGCAGAGATCTTGCTTCACTTCAGAGGATGTGTGTCTTGCTAGATAAAGCCCAGTTTTGTACATAAAAGGGGATTTCTTTTGGGATATTTAATTAGGTTGAATACACCTTGAATTACAACAAAAATTCAAACAGAATTAATCCATTCAGTTCTATTTCTTGTGTTTTCAGGATTCCGTTCTGATCTGTGAAGCCTACATTGAAATACTGTAGGGCTTTGGACTTGTGAGTACGGTTTCACTTAATTACAGGTGGAATTATGTGTTTGAATTCATATAATACACATCTTGCTAGAAAAAGTTCTTCCTGAAACTGTCTTTATAAACCTTGCAAGGACTCATGAGGACCATTCAGCTACTTCCTGAGAAGATTAACTTAGAATATTTCTTTACAGTTGGAAATTTATGCACCAGCTTGAACCAAAATGACAAGAGAGACCCCTGGGATATTCTTTGGAATATATTTTAATAGCACAGTTGCATCAAGCCTTGCATTTAGAACAACATAATATCAGAATGATTACTAAACAATGCATTTTTCATGCATGCAATATAGCAAATCCTTTTTACATTGTGTCATGAAAACTAAATTTATTGATCTAAAACTTTTGTAAATGTTGCATTCCTGCATAAATTACATTTTCTTTTATTGTTCCTATTACAAAGGGAAGATAAAAAGGAAGTGCTTTGAGTAAAAGTGATAGGGTACAAATGAAGCAAACTTACACTTAGGCTAAAGCTCTTTTGGTTACCCAGAAATAAGTGATGAAATATTTCACTTATGCACGATAGATATGACAAGCCTCTGGTGCCTCTCTCTCTCCCAAGCAGACAGGGTGAATTTGTATTAGTCAGGGGATTTTATTCATTCATCTCATTTTAAATGCAGAAGTCTGGAAAAACTGTATCTACAAGTCTTGTGAGAAGCTTCCGTCTGCCTCCTTATTCTTTCATTCTCATGCAGTTTAAATGGGAGTAGAGATGCCGTTATGTAAATTTCATTTAATTACATTGCAGTCTTTTGAATCTAATTGGTAATATTCAATTTGTCCAAGGAATTGGTGGCTATTATCAGAAGGGTTAGATGCAATGATAGCTGTTATTTATTTGAATGGTGAAGCTGCAGTTAGTTCCTCATTTCTGCACTAGTCAGGAATTTTTTCTGAAGTGTGTGTACACACACACACCCCACACACACACACATACGCACACATGCAACACTTGAGCTCTCCCCAAACACTACAGTTTTCTGTTATACAGATACATATTTATTACCAATAGAAACTAAACCTGTGTAATTATGGGGTGTTTTAATGGAAATCCATTTACATATTTGACATGTCTAATAATACTTCATTTTGTAGAAAATAGCATTTTCATTAGATCCCATGAATAACACTGTTGCTTTCATGATATTTTCAGTTATATTACCACAGGTAAGTATGTACAGTAAGAAAGTGGCCCTTTTTTTCTTTTCCAATCTTCTGTTTCTTCAATGAGATATTATTTTTCAACCCAAAATTTATGACGAAGAAAATGAACACGTTACAATCATTCAGGTAATATTTTTTGCAGTTTGATCCAGTGTTTGAAGCAATTAAAACAAAGCATGCATCTTGCTAATTACAGTGTGCATTGCATACAGTTAGCTTATGGGTAAATGCTTTGCTGCACATCAAAGCACTATTCATTTTCAGACAAGTGAGATAGTCTTACAGATTCACAAGCATTTTAATTGCAGTTAATCAATTTGTCCACAGTCTTATTCACTGCTAATGTCCACACTCTTATTCACTCACCATATATAATACAACATAATTAAGAGTTGGAGTTTGAATCCTGGTATTTGTCCAACTAAATGAACTTCTCTGTCAACATATCTTAATGAAGGGTATGACTAGACTTTACATAAACTTAGCAAGGGTGTATTAAACATTGATCACCTACTGTGCTGAAGAAGATCATGTGTTCATTTAATCTATTATTAAATTAGCTCTTTATTTTAGGATTAATGTTTTTGAGCACTTGAATACAAATTTTACTGTAACTAAGCCACTTATAATATTAGTTTTAAACGGAAAACCGGTCAGCAATAATTTATTATTTCAGTCCTAAGCTACATAATTTGCATATAATTCCAAAATTTTACAATACTATGAATCAAAAGTTCAACAAAATACTTTGGGACATGATTGAAGGATTCTGTTCTTAAGAATCAGGACTGGATCAGTGACAAGACCTTGCAGGGCACACTGAAGCTTTGACAAAATTAAACACAGAAATCTTTTTCCAGTTTACTAAAACAGTGATCATGAAGTAGGCATTAAAAGTTACCTTCAAATAAAATGCCATGGGGATGTTCAGTCACATTTGACCAAGTTGTTATCTCCAAGTACATGCTGCTTGGGGATGTTCAGTCACATTTGACCAAGTTCTTATCTCCAAGTACATGCTGCTTCTCCCTGCCACCAAAGACAGGACATTACTTGTTCAAATCATCCCAGTGTCAGAAGCCTCCATGCAAACCTGAACCTGGAAATCTGTCTCCCTATTCCTTTCCTTTCTCCACAACCCTTTCCCTGTATTTTAGGGAGCATACACTGTTTTCCTGACCTTGAGTGATCTCTCATGCTGTACAGCTGAGCTGGGTGATACTGGAAGGACAGCACACTCTTGACGTGCTTCAAATAGGGTACCAAAACAAATATGAAGTGTTCCTGTACTAAGTAGCTGGATAGATCTGAAATACTTTCTGTGAGCTTTGAAATATCGTCTGCCTTAGACAGGCTTTCCAAATTTTTCAAATGATCATACCACATGGCTGCATATTCATGTCCCGTAGCTACTGTTTTCTTAATAACTTTCAAAATTATTACTCAAATCTAATCAATGGGATAGAGGTTTCAAGGATGCTAATATATAATAATAATAACAACAACAATAATAATAATAATAATAATAATAATTATAAAATACATTTTCTGCTGTGCCTAATAAATAAAAATGCTAATAATCTGACACAGGTCTATAAGTCTCCACAAAGAGGGAGTATTCAGTGGTCTGTACTTTTCTCAGGTCTTCTAACAGTTATTTTTGTTTACCACTCAGGGAGCAAGAAATTAAAAACAAAAACTTTTCTTATATGCTATTGTAGCTGCAGATTCAAAACATCTAACTGGACATCTTCTAAAAGAATGTATTAAGCCAGCACTTTGAGCGCCAAAGAGCTTTACCAATTTTTATACCTTCCTGACAGTGCCCTTAAAGAAAGAATGAGAATCAATGGACTCAAGGAATTAATGGACCTGTCAGTTGTCTGAACATCTCTAAGAGCCATGATCTAGACAAGTGACCAAAGATAATGGGAGGAGAGGAAAACAAAGGCACCAGAGAGAGGAGACTGAAATCTCTTCTGAAGTATTTCAACATTTTTTTCCTTTCTTATTTTCAACTGTGTTGTTTTTCTGCTTTTGTCTCTTGACTATTTTTTGTAATTTAGTTCAAATTACTAACCTATTTACCACAATTAATATAGGTTACTACAATTAAACTGTGAAAAGATCATGTATTTTTGTTTCTCAGGCACTCAATGAAGGAACCACATCTTCAAGTTGAAGTGCATTGTGATTGCATTATTTGTTGTGTTTTGACAGGGCAGTTAAGCCCCACACAGATGCTCACTGCATCCCCCTCAGTGGGTTGAGGAAGAGGTTCAAAAGGGTAAAAGTGTGAAAACATGTGAATTGAGATAAAGACAGTTTATTGGGGAAAGCAGAAGCTGTGGTCCCAACCAAAGCAAAACAAGGAATTAATTCACCACTTCCCATGTGCAGCCAGCTGTTCAGCCATGCCCAGGAAAGCAGGGCTCCACACATAACAATTACTTTGGAAGAAAAATATCACCACCACTCCAAATGTCCCACCTTCCATGATCTTCCCCCAGATTATATGCTGAACATGACACCATATGGGGTGTAACACCCCTTGGGGCATTTGGAGTCAGCTGTCCTGGTTGTGTTCCCTCCCAACTCCTTGTGCACCCCCAGCCTTCTCGTGAGCATGAGGAACAGAAAAGGCCCTCACCCATTAAGCACTGCTCAGCAATAGCTAAAACAATGGTGTCTCTGATTTGTTTTTGTCATGAATCCAAAACATAGCACCATGCAAACTGCTATGAAGAAATCCTTGAAATTTTTAAAGACAAAATAGAGTATAGGTTTTCCAGCACTTAGGCTCTAATGTCAAGCATCCTTTTGTCTACAGAGACAGAAGAGTGTAATCGTGATCTCATTCTCTGCTCAGAGTAGTTTCTTAGAACATCAAAACAATGCTTACCTTATAATTAACCATGAAACTACAAGAAGAAAGCTTTTTGAAGAAAATCTGAAGTTTATACATTTTCTTGGATAGAATAAACTTTTTCTTAAGTGATGTAACTTTCATCATTATAATGTCATTGTTACCCGTCCTAGTGAATACTGTGAATAGTGAATAGTGAATTGCACCATCCTCTCTGAAAGTCATTCCTTGAAGTACACTGTACTTCAGGCAAAAGAGAAAAAACATTGGCATTTTCTGTACTCCAGCAAGATGCTGATAAAATAAAGAAACTCAAACCACAAAAAAAAAGTACTTCTACTTCAAGAAGAATAAATTGACAAAGAAAAATCCTGTCAAAACACAGAAATGTGTTCTTTGCCATCTCCTTTTTTTCCTCTACACCTGTTACAAATCTTTCTTTGCCTCTGACTTCTGTTCTAAACTCCACTGTAATTATCCAAGCATCAGCAGTGAAGTGAAAATATTTTCTTGATTGGATTTAGAATTTGGTCTCCCAACATTAGGTCTTCATACATTTGAAGAGATCACTGTTATTTCTACTCTGATACTATGTACATTTTAGAACTTTTGAGATAACCCAAACTCTTCTCATCTGTTTCAAAAAGTGACCTAGTCTGAGATAGATGCAAACAAAGCCTTATTTCATGTACATAACTCAGCAAAGATCCTGACTGTATAAAATAAAATTCCAGGGAAGGAAACAGTCTCATCAAGAAGGCAAACACTCTACACTCTTGCTTTGGTTGGTTTTCCTTTGCATTTCTCAAGCTTCTTTGTGATAATGCCAGGCTAATTTAATTATTCAGTTCCTTGAATCATTCAAAATCTATCCAGGCTACAATTCCATTCTGAAGTCTGTACTGGTGTATAGAGTAGAGCACAACATTCTGCTCATCTGTGAATATCTCTGCTTTTCTACCTGACCTTTTTGACTTAAGCATAATAGAAACAAATCAGACTGAAGATGATACCATCATCAATATATTATTCTTATTGATAGCTGACTTATACAATGGAATTTCACTCATTTCAGGGGGGAAGATGAACAGAGAGCAATAGGAAAGGAATAGGAAAATTGAAAATAAATACATGGATATGGAGCACATGTAACTGAAAGCGAGAAACTGACATATTCTCATCCTCTTTAGAAAGGATCTATGGCAAAACATAAGTGGACATAGGGTATGAAACAGACTTGTCACTTTAAAGAGTAATATCAAATAGACATTTTCTGCACAGAAGGAGAGGTTAGAATTAATAAGGGAAAGTATAATTAGAGTATCAGCAAAGAGAGAAAGGGCAGGTGCAAAGATGGATTAAGATAAAACAAGAAAAACAGAAACAAAGGAATAAAAAAGAAGAAATGCATAAATAGAGAAGATCAGAATGCAACATGCAAATGTCAAGGACAAAAAGCTGACTGGGAGATAGAAATGAAACTATGAAGAAAAAAAAGGGCAAATAAGATCTAGTAAGAAGAAGATGTTTTGAAGGATAACTAGATAAATGTAATGGAGCTTAAGAAAAAGACAGGCAAGTATGGAAAAGAAGAAAATACTTTTTACCAAAGTGAAAGGATGCTAAATATTCCATGTGCTGCTCAGCTGCTCTCACAGCCTAATGCAACAATATTCAGACAACAGTATTTTGGGTAAAAGGAGAAAATTGGAGCTAAACATCCAAACACCTTTGAAACAAAAGGTGAAGCACATGAACATCCATCTGAGCAATGTAGCTCTTAGCAATTTCTTCCTCTATAAGGTGTTGATTTAACAGTAGTGAATAAAAGAAAAGGAGAAATAGGTTTGAGTTATAGCTAGAAAGGTATTATTTCTCTTCAGATATGTGATTCACAGTTCTTAAAACTCGAGGGGGACTGAAAATTTTTCCTCCTCATACAGGTTTGGATTATAGCAATGCATTCAATGTATAGGGCATCTGTCAGCCAAAGTCCTTTCATCTTAAGGGAAATCTGAGAATGTAGTAGTTACCCTAAAGGCAGAGGGAATAGAGCAGACCAATGCCATACCAATTATACTGTTTCTCAGAGGGATCCATTACAAGCATTCAAACTCCTTCAATTCTACTTCATAAAGGCAGTCTGTGTCAAAAGCTGAAGGCCACTGGTTGAATTCTAAGTGCAGATCTTCACTCTCAAGGATTTGGAGAAATGGAATATGTCTGATGCCTCCCATAGTGATGAAGAATCTTCTTTGAAGTGTTAACAATCGTGCTTCATGTCCCTCATTTCTTTATTTGTGCACAATTCATATGCAGGTAATGGTGGATTGAATATGCAGGGGAAAACAGCTAGAGCTATAACACTGTTTTTCACTTTTTTTCTTTTCCCCACAAAAAGAAAAGAACAAAGCCAGTGAAAATATTTCCATACTTTAGTTTGAATTTAAAAGGCTTTCTTTTTTCCCCTCCTTGGGCTGTGCTCATTAATAATGATGACTATCTGTTAAAAATCAGGTCTTTATAATGTTTCACTTATCTCTGTTGTTCAGCTGTTGGTGAAGTACCACTGGGAACTTTATGTGGGATATCAATCTACTCAGAAGGGGGAGAAAGAATGTGCTCTGAGGTGGGTAGCAAGATCCCTGTTCTGTCCTTACACAGTTTGGGAAATGGGAAAGGTCACACTACGACAAAATAATTTCTGCTAGAGGGGATATCTGGAGGTCATCTTATCCATTCCCTACATAAAGCAGGATCAACTTAAAAGTTTAATTCAGTTTCTAAGGGCCTTGTCAAGTTACTCTCTGAATATATCTAAAGATGTAGGTTCCACAGCCTTGGACAACCTTTTTCACAGTTTAACCATTCTCTTGGAGAATGTATTTTTTCCCCCCTTGAGTTAGATGTTGTCTTGCTACAGCTTGTGCCCACTGTGTCGTGTCCTTTTGCCATACACTTCTGAGCCAAGGTTGTCTTCATTTTCTCTATAACCTCTCCTTCAAGAGTTAAAACCAAGCACTCTTCTTTAGCCTTGTTTTTTCAGACTGAAAAGTATCAGTCCTCTCACATCATATGCTCACCTAAGTCTCTTGGTAACCGTCCTCACTGGAACTGCTTCAATGTCGTTCTTGTGTGGGGAGCTCAGAACTGGACACAGAACATCCTGTGTGGTCTGACCAGGGCTGAATAAATAAGCAATCATTCTGTACAGGCTCTGACCACCTGCCTCACTGACATAATAACTCTCCATTGGAGTAGGATGATGTGGATATGCACCTTTTCCCCCCAGAAAGTTGCAAAAACAATGCTCATGAGAGATAACAGTGCTATGGCAACTTTACATTAGCAAAGAAGCACAAAATCAAGGAGGACTGTCTTGGTTTGAAAGAGAGGTGTCTGCTAAGGAAGGCAGGAGCCTCCCTTGAAATGGAAAATGTAAACTCCTTCCCTCCAAATTTTAGAATTTCTGAAATTAAGGGGGTCTCAGGCAAAGACATGGGAATAGGAATAACAGTTCTT
Source organism: Hypocryptadius cinnamomeus (assembly GCA_013400635.1). Classification (NCBI taxonomy): domain Eukaryota; kingdom Metazoa; phylum Chordata; class Aves; order Passeriformes; family Zosteropidae; genus Hypocryptadius; species Hypocryptadius cinnamomeus. The sequence goes on along the minus strand of VYZP01008795.1, from coordinate 5,028 downwards.
TACTAGTGTGTATTACAAGGCCGACAAACAACAACAGCAGCTGCGGCATTAACACCAAACAGAACCCGGAACCCAGCCCGGGCCTTCCGGCCGCGGCGCTTTCCCCTCAGTGCAGCTCCGGGCACGGCCAGGAGGGGCGCTGCTGGCTCCCGGTGGGCGGGGCAGGTGCGGTGATTCCCCCGCGGCTGCAGGGGGCGCTGTGGCGCGGGGGCTGAGGGAGCGCACGGTAATGGCGGCTGGGCCGAGACAGGAAGGGATGGAGGAGAGGCCTTGGTTCACAAACCCTGGGGCAGCCGATCCCAGCAGGACTCTGGGAAGCAGCAAGCTGGGCTGGCAGGATGTCTCAGCAGGCAGGGGGTGAGGGGCTACAGTGCAGCAAAATCTCAGAGCAGTGCTGAAGAAGCAGCGGGGGTAGGGCAGGGGCAGCCCAGCTCCCAGCAGGGCAGGGAGAGGCGATCTCAGGATCCCGGGCACCCGAGCAGATGGGGACAAGTGCCTCTTTTAGTGAGGTGGGTGTTAACAAGG